>JASANE010020386.1:0-20746 GCA_030248225.1 Trileptium ribeirensis | reverse complement strand
CTCAGGGATTGGTGATCAAACAATATGTAAATGAACCAAGAACAAACAAATACAACGTATTGCTCAATTTTGGTACTTCGGTAACCAAACTGGGAGTATGGGCTTATTTTTTCAACTGGGGACGGACAGACCAGCCACTTTTACACCTTGTACAATTATGCATTGGCATAGACATGAACCGAATTTGCTCATACTGGGAATATTTATAATACAGTGCACATTACATTACACAAAACGACAATACATTAAAGGCGTGTTCACACGCTCAAACTTTTTGCTCAAATTTTGACCAAAATTTGAAGGCGATTTTTAAATGAAAATTGCGATATTTCAAAATTTCAGGTCAAAATTTGAGCTCAAACCTTTTCAGGTAATAAATCTGGTCCAAGATTGGCTACAGGAACATGCATGAAAAGTTTGAACAGTGTTCTCAGGTTCAACCTTACAAAAATGCAAATAAGCTACTTTCGAATTTTGATCAAAATTTGATCAAAAATGGAACTCAAATTTTGAGCGTGTGAACACGCCTTAATTCTTGGTTAGTTGAATTAATTGATTAACCTTTACCGTTAATACGTTGGTTTTGCTGCACTATTGAATTTTCGCAATTCCACTTGCTGGTAATTGTTCTACAAAACTTCGATATCTACATAAACCCTTTTAAATTTCCAAACCCCAGAGCAGCAATTCGATAGATCTATACATAATATTCCAGTTTTTATTATCATTATTTTTGCATGCCATATTACAATGTAGTTGACACACAAAAACTTACCGCGCAAGATTTTCTCTTCAGCGCACGATACGAAATCCCAAATGCGAACTGTACCGTCGTCACTGGCGCTTGAAAATTTATTATCCGTTGGGCAGAAGCTTAAAACAATTTGGACAAATTAATTAACGTAGTTTGTTTTCCTCGCCTGGTCATTCGCAAGTGACAGGAAATGATTCCAATAGTGAACTGAAATGTGGCAAAGGCGGTATACGTAGTTTCATTACAAAGTTCTGCTCCTTACTCCGTACAGACTTCGTTGTTCCAGTAAACATTTCTATTTAACGTCAAAAGTTTGGCACTATTCTCGCAAACTCACTTTGTCATTTGAGCACATATAACAATAAATTACTTTATCTAACTAACTATGTACCACAGGTGCCGAAGGTCCATCGGCTTAGTGGTTCGATGGTTTCGGGGGGTAAAAAGGGGAAGTAGACCAGGGGCTCGGGCAACTTTTTAATTTTTAGAAAATCAAAATTTATACCAATAAGCGACAAATTTTCCGGATTATTGCCAATTCGATCGCCAATTTTGTTAAAATTTTCCGCGCGCCTCGGCATGCAGCTTGAGAAAGTGCGAAGGGCATATTTGCGTTTAAAAGTGGGTTCGACCACCTACCTATCCTATCAACACTTATGATTTGCTTGTCTTATTCGCAAAAAAACACGTTAAAACTAAATTAGAACGAATGTCTCAGTCTTTAAATTTAGTCAAATGAACCTGAACATTCACAGACAATCCGTTTCGAAACTCAGTTTTAGCAATACAGAAAAATTAATTGTTCTACCCGAAATAGAAGCACAAAACGGCTGAAAACAAATAATTTGAGGACTGGTAAAAATATTATAAATTTAGCTCAATTTCAAAAGAAGTAACGCTGTTGTTAATTCCAAGCACGTAAAACTCACCAACAGTCCACTTATATAGTTAAAAAGGTTAACTTACTTTCTGAGGGAATTACTAAATGTCTAATAGGCGCCCATCGCTGCAGCGCACGTAAACCGTTATTTATTATGTTGCAAACGAGGGTGCAACTAAACAAGCTTGGTTCCATCTATGGTTGCCATTATGTGTAATCACCAGTTATGTGCAGTAAATTATAGATCACGGTGAGATGATTCCGATTAGAGTCTCAGATTTTCATATAACACCTATTTATTTGGGCTGCGAAACATAGATACCCGGATGGTCAGATATGGCATCCTTGAAAACCAGTTTAAGTCATTTTGACTCGGAAGTTGGGGTCGGAGCTCTTAGCACTCAACTAAAGGGCACAACGTCATGACTTTTGCTATCGAACCAAAAATTACCCAGTCGAAATCCATCCACTCGAACAAGAGTTGTAAGTGCACGAACAGACAACAAGCAGTAATTTTAACAACTTTTCCTCTTTGCGCTGAGTGGAGACACCGCTCGTTTAGTTTTAACAAGAGTCCACGATGAACTTTTGCGGAAGGCTATGACGCTCGATCATAGCCTATCCATTCACTAATAAGATGGTTTGGTTGTTTTCAGCTTACCTATAAAGTTCTTGGGGTGGGGGTATCCTCTACGCCCTCTGTGGTCCTTCGAGGGGGGTAGCGGCACTGAGATTCAACCAGGAGAACCGTGCACTGGTGGTTACCGCTCCTACTCGAAATGTCTGGCTATTATCGACCCGATCGCTACTACCCTCCCCAAGGAATCTTGGGGGTAGCTGGTACCCCCAATGAAACTTGGGGAGGTTCCACCCTAAAATCCTTGGGGTGGGGTAAGCCGAAAAATAACCACATTATCGGATAAGGCACAGCATGAGAGTAATCAAGTGTCACTCTTCTACAAATTTAGGATTCAACAACGGATGTATATCTAATAACCTATATCCTTTTTAGTCAATGTCCAAATATATACCTGATTGCCCGAACGGCTTCTTTGTGAGCTTGAAACATTTTTACGTTATTCATATTAGCCTGCCAATATTTAACAAATCCATCGTGATCAGCCGTAATCATCCACTGTTTGTTATTAGACCATTTCATCGCTCGAACTGCGCAGTCATGAGCCTTAACATAACGACATAACAAAATACGCATAAGTAGACATTAATGTTGCCAAATATACCATAACATACAACATTCAAGTTTAAATATATTGGATCGTCAATAAGTCTACAGCCTATGCGCTTTCAAAACAGCTTTCGCAAAATTTTATTACTATATTAATAATATGATAATGACCTAAACTAAATATGTCACGCTGAACTTCTACATAAGACGAAGAGCGTCTGGAAAGGCTTGTTGATGTGACTCCGGAAAAACAATTGGCTTGATTCATCAAAAGGTAACCGATTCGTATGGGGTGACGATTTGTGTACAATGCGGCCATCACTTCGGAAAAAACCGATTTTAACAAATAATTTAAGTACCAGCAAAGTTTCTACGAAGTGAGTGCCAGCGCTTCTATTATATTACCAAAACTTGGATGAATGCTTTCAGGGAACTTTTATCCCCCTTCCATGAAGGATCCATACCAATATTTTGTGGACAAGTTACGAAAAAATTCCCTAAACAGAAAATGTAAAAGGAACCCCTGAAAAAAAGAAAATGCTCTTTCAGTCATAACAATGCCTCTCGTTAGATCACTAACTATGTTAGAACTCACTAACATATAGAAAACAAGTGTACCGCCCCTTTAGAAAGTTATTTCGCTTACTAAAATATCGAAAACAAGTTAAAGGTCGAAACCCTATGGCAAAAATTTTTTACAAAATTTTCTGTCACGGCTTTTGTTAGTTATTTCACTCATTAAACTATCGAACAAAAGGAAAACGCAGAACTGCTTGCGGCACACCCGAAAATACCAAAAAAACAAGAGTTTGCTGCATCCGTTAGTATGTGAGTGGGACTTTCTGGGTACAGCTGCAAAATGAAGAGTATCTGCGAACAGTAAATAAACTTATACTTATAAATGCCGATAAGACATAAATGTAAAGGTCTTCTATAACCCCAAATTCAGAAGTTCAAGGTTACAGCCAAACACCGAAAACAATATGCCATTTTGATCCTTCTGTTTTGTATGTTAAGTTCAAAGCGTAGTTTGTTTTGCAGGATTCATATAAAATGCCTATATTCGACCGCTTTATCCATTCAGACATAAATATTGTTTTGGCAAGCAAGATTTTAGTTTAAATAAAAAGTTACAAAAACAAAAATAAATTTAGCGAGCATTGAAAAAATTTCTTAGTCCCGACTTATTTTGCCGAAAATATGCAAGAGTTTTACAGGTTTTTGGCCATAAGTCCGTCCAGCTTCGGAATATTGGAAATCTGAGAAGTGCGCCCATCAATAATGGCTAAGAGCGCGTCGACTACACCATTGGCAATGACGATAACAAGTTAATCTCCGGTGAAAAAAATGGAAAAGAGAAAACACTAAATCCAATGAACAATTTGTACCCTAAATCCAAAGAACGTATCCCAAAGAACAATTTGTGAAATCGCCGGTTTTCCGATATCTGAGGAACCAATGGCCAGATCCTGTCATATTACGCACCGTTCGACTCCTCTCCATTGAATCACCCATATGAACATGGATAACTACGGTCAAAAAGTTATCTCTAAGGCTTAATAGAGCTACAACACTATCTACAGCCCGACGAAATAGGATTTCGTGGCTTTTTTCCAAGAAGCATAAAAATTGTGAAGCGGACAAGATACGAGTTCACTGTTTGGTTCTGATTCTAAACTTCAACGTAGTAAATCATAACTCCTCAGAATTTTTAAGGGATAATAATGATTAACTACTACTAAGAGAAAAGATCGCTGCCGATGTTTACACTTCGTAACATTTGTCAACTGCTGTGAGGGGACCGAGTGCAAACGTCGGAAACGTTATATCTCGGTTGTTCTAGTTGGGCGGGAAGGTGAGCTTCCTCGCATTTTCAAGTGCCCTAGAGGCAAAACTAGTTCGCCCGGATCGTGCGCACTAGCCCACTTAGTCCCCCACTTAATAATATCTGCAGTTGACATAAAAATGGCTACATTACTTACTAAAATACCAATATGAAGCTAAAAAGTCCTCAAGTTCGTCAACAATTGTATAGAAATAGCTTTTATCGTCGATCAGAAGTGTTCTGGCAGCATTTCTGGATTTATTTATAACCGTTTTTTCAGGACAACTTTAAATTTTGACAATAATTATTAAATTCGAAGCTCTGTTAAATTCAGGTTGCCCCCGTTTCATGTCGCCCTGGCAAAATCGGGCACCCTCCCGGGTTAATAACTCATAGAAATATTTTCAGCGAATAGAGAGCGCAGTGTATCGGTGGTCTTGATATTGCAGTTCAAAGCTACAGCCCAGACGCTGTAGCGACTACAGCTATTGAATGTGAATCTGAAATGCTTCGGCAATGTTTTGCTATCTAGTGTCTATCTTGACTATATTATACCTTTTCATTGTTTATCAGAGGTTTTACAGTCGACGAGTCCGATATCCAAAACGTAGTGCATTTTCATTTGTCTGATTATGTAATGCGAGAGGGCATCAAGACTGGTCTATATAAGTATTTCTGATGGCTCAATGCAATAGGGTCAGTGAACTGGGTTTTATAAAATCTCAGTCTTCAGTAGTTTGTCCATGGCATCAAAAAGTCTATTTTTAGGTATTTCGGTATGTTGAATACAATGATTTATGTTGAATCCAGTGCGCACATTGCAGGCCTTTCCATGGGTTTTCAATGGGTTTAGGGTGGATGAACTGGAGAATACATTATGTCTTCAGTTGTTTGGTTACAGACTGCGTACATGCCATCAAGAATTGCCTATATATATATATAGATTTTCCGGTAGGCTTAATACAATGATTTGGCTATCTCGAAACCACCACAAACACATGATGCGATGTCAGTTGTTTTCGATAGGTTTTAGGGCCGACAACGTTTTAGGACTTTAAATTAGTCAACGTCTCACCAGTTTGTATGGCTGTATATAGATCAAACCCAGCCTTACACATGTGATTTAACAAAGTGATAACTTAAAAATGAAACCAAGCTCTCTATGTTTCACCCTAGCTTGAGAAATACTAATACGTTGATGGCTAGGTGAGGTTAGAGCTATTCCCTATACGAGTAGGGCTATGAATAACTTAATTGTACTAACATCGTAGGCAGCCAATTCAGTAGGTATTAGAACGCTACGATGTAAAAACTTGTTTCATAAAATTATAAATTTCTTGAAAGTTGCGGTTTTATAATTTAAACAGTTACCCCATACGTATTATGTTTTTCGATTACCAATAACAAGTCATGCATGATTAGAGGGAAATTCTTACTGGAAGTAACCTCAAATTTTCCAATATTTGCACCACGAAACCAAAAAGCGAATTGTTTTCAAAAAGGCTGTGGGTTAGGTTTCGCCAGTCTGTGCAAAAATACGCTATGAAACACCATATAAAATACATCGTGGAGTTAAATTTTGAAGACATATTTGCATTTGGCAAGCCACAATATTTGGCAGATTCGCGAGAACCCTATGCCTCCAGTTAGCAAATAAGCCCCGCTTTTCCATATTTATGAGAAGAAGCTACTAATATGTGATAAAAATTACAGCCACTATTACTAACTAAACGGCACAGTATTAAAATCCTGGACTAAGGAGTATATACTTCAAAACGCTATCAAACACCATAAAAAAACATCGTGGGGTTAACTTTTGAAGACATATTTGCATTTGGCAAGCCACAATATTTGGCAGATTCGCGAGAATCCTATGCCTCCACTTAGCGAGTAAGCCCCGCTTTTCCATATTTATGAGAAGAAGCTACTAATATGTGATAAAAATTACAGCCACTATTACTAACTAAACGGCACAGTATTAAAATCCTGGACTAACGAGTATATACTTCAAAAACTATATGGTAATGTTTGATTGAGATTTAGACAATGTATTTCGTTTTGTGATAGACAGATAGCATCAAGAATATTGTTTCAGTTACGGTTTACATTGATAGCTACTTTTGATTGGAAAGACAAATTCTTATTGCAAAATACACCCTGCAGATATTAAACAGACATGAAATCGGAACTTCGATTTCGGCAAAATTTAGCCGGAACCTGAACTTCTAATTTGCTGAAACCGTAATTGCGGTTACTCGCTGCTGCATACCTTTTTTGTAGCCATCTCTGAACTATAGTATCAGCTAAAGTGCTACACCTTTGATAACGAAGTTTTTTCCGACATAAAGGAATATCTCAAACAAAAACTTTCGGACTTATGCTATACGAGAATAGCTAAGAGAAACAGTAGACGAAGTGTACAGAATTTCAAGCCAATGCGACAAGCAGATAAAGGGTTACTTATTTTATCTTATATCATCTAAGACACAGAAAGCTACTAGTGATCAGTCAGTAATTCAAACAAAAGTTAAATAGTCAAATGCAAACTGATGGCATCAATGGAGACATTGCGTAATAACGTTATAATAATTGCGAAAATGAACGACTACTACGGTAACTACCTGAAGTATTGTTTCAAAATTAAACGCAGTACCATTCCACAAAGTAAATTCGCCACTAGATGCACCGGTGAGCAACCGACGTCCCTCGGGAGTCCACTACAATAAAATAAAAACATTTACTTCCAAGGTTATGTGGTGCATACCTGAGGCTAAAAATGATATAGCACTGTTTTGTGGACTATTATTCAAATATAAAAACGCAACAAGACCCATCCTCCAAATTTTCATTTGTGTGTAATATACAAATATTTCTTAGCTCTATAATTATCAGACTTTTATATCGCAAACCGCCTCTTCACTTGCTGTTGATTCTTGAAATGTTTTAATCTATTTACCAGCTAATTGTGCTTCAGGTTAGATTTTGCATAAAGTAACAAACTGGTAAAACCATACATGTCAAATTAGTAATGTAGATGAGCTTAGGAAGCAGGCACGATGTCAATGTGGTATAATCGTTGTGACTGACTTCACCCCAAAGTGTCGGATCTTGTCAAAACGAGGGGCCCCTCAATTCGTGCCCATGGCAAAGATTAGGGCTCCACTAGAAAACATCTCCCCATGAAAAATTATTCCTCCACCCCGGTAAATCACCCCATGGCATAAAACTTAGCTTTTTACAACAATGTCTTTCTGACATTAAAAATTTGACCAAATTAAGTAATATAAGCCCGTTGAAACGTCGTTTTTAAAGTGATGAAATCGGACCGGTATCCACCCTGGATGGGTTCGGACTGGCGAAGATCCAGACTGGACCGACATATGTGAAATGAACTTGCATCACTAGTGTTTAGCCACAAAAGTTTTCGTACAGTTAATTTGGATTATATTTAGAGCTCGAAGCAGGGGATTGTGGATGCCACTTGTAATCTGAACCACCGGGCACCCTCCATCTCATAGACTCTTGCAAAATCCAATGCGCTGGGTGCCCAACCAACGAGGCAACCGGAACATGTCCTCGTAGCAAAATTTTCAGCAAATGGAGAAGCCAGTATGAAACAGAAAAATTTACACAGAAACTCTACGAACAAACGTGTCTTCACGGACGAATACAATCGTAGGAAACCTAACTAAACATATGAGCTTTTGCCTACTAAATCTATTTTATGTTGCTCCACACTACTTGGAACAATTTTTTTTCGCAATTTTTCTACCACCGGGAACCGAAAGCCTTTACATTTCAAGTCCTACAGTGGTATTTTTCATTAGTTATGCGTTGCTGCTAAATATCATGCATGCCCGATGTTTTGTGGTCTATACAGATCTACATGCTCAACGTAATAAGTCCAGAATTTGTAATATTCTCACTACATATGTTTTTCACAGTCCTCCGACCTCTTCCAAATTGTAAAAAATAATTATATAGAAGCCAATATGCACTAGTGCAGGAACCTAGTGGGCCTAGGGTATCCGGCTAGCTAGCGGCCTACATTTCCCAGTATTTACAGCTAAACTACGCAGGAAAAACACCCATATCTAATGAATTTATAATTACAGAAAGCAACTACTGTCATTCCGGATCAGTTTCGGCGTTTAAACCATGTATTTGTTGTAACTGTCATAAAACTATCCAGGATAGATAACAATACAGATTTTCGGCTTCTTCGCTACTTCAATGGATAGCCAAAGCCATTTCACCATCAAAATAGCAGAGTGGATGTGTTTCTGGAAACCCGAATGATGGTATTTTTTCGAAGGTCGAGACCTTTTATGCCGTTTAACCAAAAATACTGATATGCATTTTTTACCATTGATTCGCTCTAGCAGAAATGCTGGAAACACCTATGCCATTGATTCTATCGATATATAAACTAAATTATGATAAACCTGAACTTATAACTTACTGCTATAGCATATATAGGGCATTTGACTTTATTCATTGCAGACCGGACAAGCTTTGTAGTAGCACAGTCAATCGGTTTTTCAGTAATATAGCAAGGCGGATATACCTATATAAAATCTCCAATGTGATAACGTTTTAACGACCAATAATTTATACAATGGAAATTTCATTGTCAAAGCAAACTACCGAAATGTTACACCAGAGCAAAGTTTCTAATATTGCAGTATATTTTTCAGCAGACACAACGTATGGAAGATACGCTTACGTTATGCGTGGAATCGAGAAGACCAAATCCATTATAAAATAAAAATATATTTAACAATTCCTGTGCGACATCCGAAAACTTCGGCATGCAGAATTCCAAAGCAATTTTTCTAATCGGATTGACGAACTAAACTAAATATATTGAAATTTAATATGATTACGAGGATCATATAAAATTATTTACAATTTCAACACGTGAGAGTCGTGGATACGCGAGAAAACATGCGGCTACACATTCGTATAGAAAACAGAATGCGTGAAAAGATTTGACTACAAATAGTAGCGCGAATAAACTCAGTTAGTATACAAAATATACGATATGCATTCCTTTCATTGGCGTCATAAAGCACAGTTATATCTGACGTTCCTTTCAGCATTCAGTTTACTCGAAACTAATATTCCTTATGCAACTTAAATATCATCAAATACTGATTCCATCGTACCTCTCCAGAATAGACGTAGTCTGCTTGGGTAAAAGGCTTGTCGAAATTTGATTTCTGCCAAATACGACCCTGCAAAACCACATATGGAATATATTTTCAGCTAAATATTAGCCAACGATAGTCAAAATTAATCCTTAATAAACATCGTTTTCGTTCCATTAATGCCCGAATAACGCTGTTTCATTCCTGTCCAGTTCCGTTTCTCAAATTCATTACAGCACATGGCAGTTATTTCACAAATTTCATAAACATTAGACACCAACGACAAGCGAGTGCAGTTAATTTTTGTACAGTTAAAACCAGTTAACTAAATTTTGTGATACATTCAACATAACATAAACACAGCATAAGTAAACATTTGAACATTACACCATCTGTTTTCAAATTTGTACGCCAAATTATAGGAACCATTGCATCAGGAAATGCAACTAAGTGCAGAACGGAAAGACAAACGGTATTCTCACTACTGAAAGTGCACTAAACTTTTTGTGTTAACGCCAGCACCAATCGCTGCAAGCTGCAATCAAAAGTAGCCCTTTATCTAGTATTATATATAGTATACAGTATTAGTTAAAAATATAATGGATAGTTGGACCGAAAACGACCCTTGGCATACAAACATAAGTTTAATGGGATATTGCTGTGCGGTTTAACATAATATATCAATTAATAACTGCAATTACAGGAAGCCGAGTGCTATAGTGTTTAATTATCCAAAAAGACTCAACTGCTACAATATCAGCACATATATATACACAAGCTACTCTTACTTCGTAATATTCATTCAGACCCACATTGTTTTGCACCCGTGGTGTTATAATGGTTTTGTATACCTTTAGAAAGACAGACGTTACTTCCGATTCTGCGCAGATTTTAAATCTCTCTTCATTACACCTTACAATTCCTTCCACCTTTCAGATACGTAGGTAGTTCGATTTACTAGTATAGTTGAAAGCAAATCCTTTTATCCGATACCACAGAAAGCTGGAGTTTTTAATCAGATCATCATCCCATCTGACAAATGAAAGAATTGTGAACAAATCCTACGTTGGTGTCTTTCCAAAATACATTTCAGATAGCCATTAAATAATTCGTAAATCAAACGACAAGTGCTAACCTCTATATAATTAAAAACTGACGAAACATAATCCACTGTTCTTCTGACTTGAGCCAGACTTTTTCTTAACCGTCGACCATGTGCTTCATTTTCATTCACAGCAATTGTTACTGTTGGCTTGAACCTCCAATGAAAACAAAAACAATAAGGGTTAATCCAAGGTCCAAGGAATGGAGCATCCGGTCATAGAAAACACAGCAACATACTGAGTATACACACTTAGTAGTAGATGGGTTTTCAACAAATAGAATAATACACAATCGACAAGGCATTAAACTGTAAGATTAACTCAAACACAGGGTTTGCATGAAAACATTAGAAGCTTCAAAAACCTACTAGTCGGTGGAAACTATTTCGATTGCCCTGAATGAACCACCAAGTTGCTGCGAATAGTGAAGCTTGTATAATACAAATTATAAAGTACATTACCTATATATCAGTTGTAATTACTATATGCTAGTGATACAACCCGAGCAAATTTTTTGGCCCGGACTTGTCCATAATCCTGACCGACCAAAGTCAAAAATCTATTTTACCTAACAGACATAAATTTTTTTGTCCAGCAATGTAGCAAAATTGCCGAGGCTTTTTGTAAAGGCAGTTTTGACTCACATGATAAGTAGATAAATCTTATCGCAACAATATGCTAGCAATTTCACAGAAATTCATCCAAGTTTAATTTTGAAAAAAAATTTGCTTATTCAAAAGTGCTGGTCAGAAAAATTTCAACGGTCTGGACCGGTCCAGCGGTCCGCACCGCTCTACTAGTATATGAATTATATATATATACATACCTGTAATAACTGTAAATTAACAGTTATATGAGCTGTACATTTTACATCAATTGGCAATGATATATACCATAGGAATCAAAGATATCAATAACTATATACATGGAATGCAGTATAATTTAGATAAGGTTATATCCGTTAGAAAGTAATATGTAAATATCGGGCAGGGAAGAACATTTTGATTTACGTATGATACAAAAAGAACTTAAAGTGACCGTATACTGAAATGCGTTAGTGACTGATAGCAGAATTTGCATGGAAACCATAAAACACAACCTATGAATTTAGTCATAATGGAGATTACCACCGTACTTGCAAATGATAACATACTGCTATATGCAATAGATTGCTGAAAATCCCTCTACAAGTTTAGCTTTGAGAAGTACACACCCGAGTATAGGTTTAACACACTAGCTCCACTAGCGAGAACGTTTATATGTATTCGTGACTGTTAATAGGGAAAGTAATAGCAAAAGTTATATCACTAACCTGTAAGCAGGCCGAGGCATATCAAACGGTGGTTGCGGAACCATGGCTGACGGTACACCGCCACCAGCAGCACCTGAAGTGGACGGATTTGCAGCGGGAACTTCACATCGACTACTGTTTGACGCCTGTGCCGCCATTCCGTTTACTAAGGGATACGACGACGCAGCAGCAGGATTTTCAATCATTGTTGCAACCATTTGTAGAATAGTATTATATTCTGACTAAAAAAATTGGATACAGACTACGTAAAGTTACGCATATATATTTCATATATATAAACAAATCTGTAAAAAGAAATTCTCTTAGCTGTACGCATAACCTTGTTGTTTTTATATTCGTTAAAAACTTCGTTTGCAGACAAAAATATCAATGAGACGTAGGCATGCAGTGATTTTCGTAAGGAACACGAGCACATAATTGTATAGCAGAATATCATGTTGCGTGCTTGAAATAACATAACTGAGCAACACGACGACAGTTTCAAAATTTGTGACACCGTTCTTGCGTGTCTGCACCTCTATGTTATGTTACAAGTTTTTAATTTGGGCCTACCGATACGCAGTTGATGAGGAAAAGGTATTCATAGCAGCATACTTAAAAGTTCATCTGAAGTGGCATTGAAACCCATGACCCTCTGACTTTGGATCCGAAAACAAGTCGACCTCCGACTGAGCTATTTTGTCATTTCACAGCAGCTATAAAGATGTTACAAACACGCACATACTGTTCCAAAAAGAAAACAATAAAGCTTGTGCTACAATACAAATTACACTACACGCTACAAACAAGAAAATCTTTATAACATAATATATCATGTAATGCATTAGGCATAATACATACTGTATGTGTTAGATAATCGAGTTTTTTTGCGCCCTAGTGGTATGACTTGAAGACGAAAGAATGCGGAAAGCAACCAACTGAAAAGTTGGTCTGTAATGGGACTCGACAACAAACTCGCGCCTTTTAATCCGCGCTGTGGCGGGCGCTCTGCCGATTGAACTATCCTTGCCCGATTTCATACAGTTATAAAGGAGCTATATTCGACATCCCCCGTCTTCCACAAGGCCTGTCGTGAAATAAAGAGATATCCGAAGCAAGACTCACCGGCCGGTAGCAACAGCAGCTTGAATGGGTGACGAATGAGACGAACCGACCGGCCCGATTGTCATGCACGATGGAATCGCAGAACAACGGCCACCGTCAAATATATCGTGGAGGCGATGTACGATCAGATAACTGTGGGTTGCGAGCAATCTTAGCGGGCAGGTTTCGTTTGGTGATGATTAACGATGCTGTATGCAATTGGGATCGATGATAGCGAGCCGCCATGTTGGGTGACGCGACGACTAATGACGACGAGATGATATCCACTACACCGGCGCCAGTGTATGACGACGAAGAGACGAAAGTAGTCCTGATCGTGCTAAACATGCACGCAATTGTTCGTGATGAAGACGAAATGTTAATTAGATGAAGCGACGTAAGCTGTCCGTACAGTATAGACGAAAACTAGCACAATACAGTGTCTATTGTACTATCTATTATGCGTTAATATACGACGATGCTGAAGTGAAATAATAGTGCACCACGAGAAGGGGGCAACCTGCAACCATCATAGTTCTTCTGTTGATCGATGACGATGAAATTGCGCCCCTTTATCGTGCTTGGAAGAAAAAATGATACACCGGAAAGCGACGGATGTTACAAATTATCAGAATATTAATATTAAACACATATTTTAATACACTCCCGAGAAGCGAAGTTACATTACCGTTATTACAGACGAGCACAACGATATGCAAAAAAATATGGGACTCGACGATTAATAGAGAAATGAATTGTTTGAAATAACATAAATAACGCTTAATAATACGAGTTACGACAAAGTTTTGACATAAAAAAATCGACGTCAGTTACAGCAGGTTATAGGATAATTTTAAACGCGATCATTGCCAAGGCATTGTTAATGGATTGTTGTATTGCGCCGTTATGTGTTCGTATTGCAGCGACACGGTCGATAGCAGCCGCTGCCTCTTCTTCCGTGAAGCCATCAAATTCTTCGACGTTGTTTGTTTCGGCGGGTGTTTCGGTGTCGAAGGAGACATTATCACGAACGGAGTCGATTTCCAATGGATGTAAGTGGTTAACTGAACGTCGAATAATTGTTTTGTTGGGCAATGTTACTTCTGCCGATCTTACTTCGCCATCGTTGCTTGGGATCAATCGTGACACTCTTCCCATTCTCCAAGTACCCCGCGGAGCGCTCGCGTCCTTCACGAGGACAATCTCATCAAGCCGAGGTGTCGCGTCCACCTCGCCTCGATGTCGTCGATGATGTTTGTGACCTCGTTCGCGGAGGCTCAGTAGATATTCTTCGTGCCAGTATTTCCATAACGACGCCAGTCTGCCTTGTTTTAGTTTCCAGTAACGCGCTAAGTTCCGTCCCGCGTCACCCAATCCGTCGAGTGACATGTTTCGGTCAGAGTCGGGAAGCCCGACGGATAGATCAGTCAGAAAGTCGATCGGCCTCAGCGCGGGACCCGAATGTAGATCGCTAGAAACGTATGTGATCGGTCGGCTGTTGGCTATGGCTTCTATTTCGACGCATAATGTCGCGAATTCTCCGAAGGGAAGCAGTCTACGACCCACCGCCGCCTTGAAGGACCCCTTTACTAGACCGACCAGTCTTTCATAAAATCCGCCTTGCCATGGGGCAAGCTCGGTGGTAAATTTCCAAGAGATGCCGGAACTAGCAGCATATGATTGCACGGATGAATCTCGAAAAACATGAGCCCGTATCTTGTCGAAAGTAGTTTTGACGGTTCTGAACTGGGGTGCATTGTCTGATATGATCTGATGAGGGAGGCCACGACGCGATATAAACCGCACTAGACATTCAAGGAATTCTTTCGCTGAGCAGTCGCCAACCCACTCGAGGTGCACAGCCCGCACAGCCAGGCACGTATATAGGCATACCCACATTTTCTGAACGTTCTCAGAAACACGCACGTTTATTGGGCCAAAATAATCAAGGCCGACAAATCTGAATGGACTGGATATACATAACCGCTCCCGCGGCCATGGAGGCATTTGCGGTAACGTGAAGGCCGCACCCTTAAGTTTCCGACAGACCACGCAGCGTGACAGAACCTTTCTTACAGCGTTTCTACCCTGTGGTATCCAATACTCCCTTCTGATTTGACTGAGAGTATGACTAACCCCGGCATGGAATGATTTTTCGTGAGCATCTCGGATAATTAGGTTCGTTATGTGATCGTGACGAGCAAGAAGTTTGGGTCGAATCGCGTCACTTGTCATATCCGCCTGTTCAAAACGCCCGAAACATCGCAGTATCCCATTTTCGTCCTTGCCGATACCGAGCTGTTTGATTAGATGATGAGATGTACCGGTGTCAATCGCTCGGATAAGCGCTGCGTAGTGGGTTGACTGGACGTAACGAACCCAGATGTTTTTTGCTGCGGTTAGTTCAGCAACAGACAAAGAAACCGAATTATATTCGTTTCGGGGAAGCAGTAGCTCAAGCTGGTCCGAATAGACATGTCGATTTACCTCGTCGATGTTGTCCCATACGTAGGTTCGGAGAAATCGGAGGCACCATGCCGTAACGTGGTGCAGTCTCGTGAACGACCCGTGTGCAGTCGGATCAATCGATAGTGGATGGTTATGTGGCGTGTCCGGCACTGCCATTTCTCGCATACCCTCCCGGGCCAGAAGTGCTGCCGACGAAGATTCGGGTGTTATCTCGGACAATGCGGTCGTTGAAACTATATCGGCGTTGCTTCCCGTTTCGTGAATGGGCCACAAATCACGCGATGACAATAGCCACTGTGGTCCATTCCACCACAGTTGCGATGACCAGAGGTCAGCAGCGGTTTTTCCTCGAGTGTTTACATCAGCCGGATTGTCGTTAGTGTTGACGTACAAAATCTGAAGTCGCGGCACTGATTTTATCTCAATGATCCTGTTCATTTACGTTTAAGAGTGTTGATTGCGTAATCGAGGATTTGGGTGCGTTCGCGTTTTCAGACGTTGCCGGAGCCGTCGATCTTGGTGAATCGAACAGCTTTGGACAAAACGGTGACGCGTGTTCTCCAGTAACTTTACACACAAAGCATCTCAGCTCCTCTAGCGATGTGGGACAACTATCTTGACGATGATTGAGTTGGAGGCATCGGAAGCACCTTCTCAGTTGTAGCAACCGCTCTCGGCGCTTTTCGAGAGTCGTGTATTTGTCACATTCTGCATTGAAGTGCGCGCCGGAGCAGAAATAGCATGGACTTCGCGGAAGTGGTTTGCCATCTATATTTCGAGGTGTTGATACTTTCGATGTATTCGCAGCTGCAGCCAAAGCAGATGTGGGCGCCGCTTTGGGTAATTCGGTAATATGTACTGAAGTAGAATTCGATTGTTTGGGGCGACTGCGGTTGTTGTCAAACGGCTGTAATTCTTCCAACATCGTTGTTATCTCTTCACACTGTCTAACATATTTGTAGATTGCGTCACGAACATCTTTGACCGAAGAATCGCACGTAATGTTGTATCGTTTCATCAAATCCTTGACAACGTCAGTTGGGAATTTACTTAGTACATCAAAAGACAGCGCTCGGTTTGTTTCAAACGTTTCACCAACACTCTCGAGTTGTCGAAAAATTTTCTCCACACAGTCGCTTGTTTCAATTAACGATCGCGAGGAAGACGTCGCTGACGATATTCGTTTCAGTTGTGAATACAGTGTTCCTATTAGCTGAGAATTTGATTTTTCAAACCGTTTTTTTCAAAATATCTACTGCAGTCGTACAGTTAATGTCGTTGATCGCTATGCCGTCTATTGCTTGAAGAGCTGGACCCGTTAGTTGAGCTCGGAGATAAGAAAATTTTTCGACATTGCTGATGCGTTGCTCGTGGACATTTGGCTTGAAAACTCCCCAAAAATTGTTCCAGTCTAAGACATCTCCACTGAAGACTGGGAGAGTTAGTTTCGGCAATTTCGCCCTCACTGATTTTTCCCTTTGATGCGGTTCGTAAACTGTAGTTGCAGCCCCTTTCAGATGTCGTTCAATTTCATTGCGTTTTCGCTCGAGCCGACACAATAATTCTTTTGAGTGCTCCACGACGTTGAGATATCCGTCCTTCGTGTCTAACGCGACTTTAACATATAGTGTCTCTTCCGCAGCTAACTTGTCGTCATCAAGGTTCAGTATCAGTTGTTGCCATTGTTTATCCCGTTCGTTCAATGTATCGATTGTTGACTTGATTTTGGTTGACAGTTCAAAAATGTTGTCGGATATGTTTTGGCTGTCGTTTACATCAAGATCGTTGACCACTATTGAAATGTATTCTGCGGTTGCCGTATTAACATACCCGACGAGACGATTTCGAACAGGCCCGATAGCTTGCCGAATTGTACCGGAACGTGACATTGCTGATAAAGACGTGAATAATCAGCAGCAAGCTGATCCTGCTGGTTGCGCCAAATTTCTGTCGTGAAATAAAGAGATATCCGAAGCAAGACTCACCGGCCGGTAGCAACAGCAGCTTGAATGGGTGACGAATGAGACGAACCGACCAGCCCGATTGTCATGCACGATGGAATCGCAGAACAACGGCCACCTCAAATATATCGTGGAGGCGATGTACGATCAGATAACTGTGGGTTGCGAGCAATCTTAGCGGGCAGGTTTCGTTTGGTGATGATTAACGATGCTGTATGCAATTGGGATCGATGATAGCGAGCCGCCAATGTTGGGTGACGCGACGACTAATGACGACGAGATGATATCCACTACACCGGCGCCAGTGTATGACGACGAAGAGACGAAAGTAGTCCTGATCGTGCTAAACATGCACGCAATTGTTCGTGATGAAGACGAAATGTTAATTAGATGAAGCGACGTAAGCTGTCCGTACAGTATAGACGAAAACTAGCACAATACAGTGTCTATTGTACTATCTATTATGCGTTAATATACGACGATGCTGAAGTGAAATAATAGTGCACGACGAGAAGGGGGCAACCTGCAACCATCATAGTTCTTCTGTTGATCGATGACGATGAAATTGCGCCCCTTTATCGTGCTTGGAAGAAAAAATGATACACCGGAAAGCGACGGATGTTACAAATTATCAGAATATTAATATTAAACACATATTTTAATACAAGGCCTCCTACTGGATTTTTATTTGTAATACAGCAAGCAGTTTTATAATAAGATTAATGTGCAGATAAGCAGCATTAAAGCTGATAGCCGCCAGTAGGGTGGTGCGAGGGGCAAGGGCGTAGCCGGGCGGGGGCGGGGGTCGCGATCCCCCATTTTGGTTCAACCCTAAACAAAAATTTTTGAAGTAGCTAGTAAAAATTCGTACATATTTAATATATCGTCCTGCTAAAAAGTCGAGGGGATAAATATTTTTTGTGCATCCACAAATTTGAAAATTTGTGTCACAGTTTACTCAATGTAAACAAAGTAAACAAGCGCCGAGTACTCACAAAATCACGGGTACAAATTTTATCTCCCTCCACATTTCAAGTGGACCATCTACAACAAATTAAAGAAATGTGCCCATTTGGCCCTACTTTTCCAAGAGTTTAACTTAACATATATGCTTAATACGAGATTTGTTCATGGCACATGCTTGCGGGACAGCATTTCGCATAATTAATCGGCGCATGGGACCTAAAACGCAAGGTTAACTTGTAGAAATGTGCATAACTGAATGACATGCCTTCCTTGACACCATTTTCACATTTCTGAACGCGACCCCCGTACCCCCCTTTAAGGCACCCACTGTGGCCGGGACCCCCACCCATTTCAAAATTTCAGGCTACGCCCTTGGTGAGGGGGCAGGTATGATCCTGGATTTGTCAAGATTTTGATAGAAAAATGCAACCTACCCAGTACGACCTCCATGTCAGATAATCGGTTTTTTATTTGGGCATAGTAAAGAAGCTTGATGAAGAAGGGATGTAGAAACTAGTTACCAGAAATTAGAGGATTGGGCGGGATTAGTCGAACCCAGATAGTTAAACCTTTTGATCAGAAAGCATTATAAGCGATTTATCAACGGCTAACAAGTTGGGCAAGGATAGCTCATCCGGTAGAGCGCCGGCTTGCCGATCCGGTGGAATGGAGTTCATCGGATCGAATCTCACCCCAGCACAACTTTTCTGTCCCTTCGTATTCAAGCTCCTATCGATAGTACCAAATGAAAAATTGATAATATAACATGGAGGTCCTACAAGAGAGATCAGATTCTACTGCCACCTTGTCGAAACCAGAATACTATGCCGCTCACCATGCACCCCACATGTCAGGCCTAACGGATTACAAATTAAATGTTGGAAACCGATAATCTCATAATGTAACAAAATATATTACATATATATACGAAATACATGGTTATATAAAAATAAGGCCCTTGTGAAAGACGGATATATCTGGTATGACGGCTTAACACCTGCCACGAAGCTGAGCAGATATCGCTCAATCGGTAGAGAGCTTGCTTGTGGATCCGGGGGCGGCAGGTCGTGGGTTCGAATACCAGCCCAATCCAACTTTCCAGCGGGCCGATTTTAAAACGCCATCGCCTTCAAACTCCCAGCAAAGCCTAAAGCAAGAATAAAATATACTAGTAACTCGCAAGCGAGGGCGAAACGAAGCGAGCGTCGTTTCAAGTGGAAATTTTGCGTAATCACTTGTAACAAGGTTTGTGTTTGATGTATATACCTACTACACTAAATCATCTGTAACCCTGAATCCATTTAAAATACTAAAACCTAGTCGACCCCTAAACACGGCAAAAAAAGAAAATCGCGCGATAAATATCGTATTCAGCATGCCTAAAAACCTATTTATAGACCATTTTTGATGCCCTGGAAACAATAAATAACCCAAACGACTGAAATATCAAAATTTTTTGGATATTGGCTTCATCAGTCGTAAAACTCTTGACAAGGTATAATGATCATGTTTGACTCTAAATAGCACAACCATAGTATTCAGCGTGCTTCACAGTTTAAGAAAACTCGCTGTAAGGTTAAAATACGCAACATGCCAAAATCTGAAAACTCGATACTTCTGGCAAAGGTTCAACGGGCCATATTCGGACCCACAGTGACACAGGGACTGGTCTCACAAAAAAGTCGTAGACCTCGATAAGTCGGTGTCTACAGCAAAGTTATCTCGATTAGCTGATTCTAGATAGTGATCTCGGTTTTCCGATATGAAGTCCGTATCTCGAGATATGGGCTGCGAAAAACTGGTACACATATGGCCAAATTTGACAAAAACCTTCAAAACCATTTTGACCCCGAAGACGAGATCGGAGCTGTTCACGTTCAACTAAAGGGCATGTCCTCATCGCTTTTGCTATCGAATAAAGAAATTATCGAAATGCATCCTCCCAAAGATGAGTTATGCGTGATAAAAAAGAAATTTTCACAATTTCCCCCAATACCCTCAGGCGAAACCCATCGCAAAGCGCTATCCCTCCCGTGTTTATGAATCATAAAGCTACT
>JASANE010020385.1:0-23066 GCA_030248225.1 Trileptium ribeirensis | reverse complement strand
GTATGTATTTGCGCGCTGTTACAGCCATCAGCTCTAGTTTTTAGCTATGATATTAGAGGTTTCACAAGGTCGGTCAGAAACGGTGCCATTATCGACACGATTTACGGGCTTTCTTCACGTCATATCTACAATGCTTCCGGGGTATGAACGGTGAAGAATGCAATCCAGCGCTAGACAGCTGGTCAGAGACATTCAGAGTATATGCCCAATCCATGTTAAGATTCGTTGGTTGATTAATGCCTCAAGTGGCACGCCTGAAGGAACCTTGTCGACAATTAATGCGATTTATACATATTTGAGATTATGTGTGTAAACAAACATGCTGGAGTAATAATACTGCGCAAGATATGCTTATCTGATGGATATTTTACAAATAATAATAAGTACTCAAAAGTTCTTCTATGTAAGTTTCACGTTACACAACTACGTTGGTTTGCTACAATATTATTTCAACCGAACGCTCACCTTAAAATGTTCTCTCAAAAACGGCGCATCGCTCAGCGCGAACCCAGTAACAGCTAGTTGTCCATCTTTTAATGGTGGTACCACACCACCGCTGGGCGAAACGAGCACCTGCTTTCCGTCCGGTCGAGTAACTACCGATATCATAAGAGGATTTCCGATATCTCCTCCACTCCTTGCCTGCGCCGAGACAGCTGTGGGTGGCTTGGCAGCACCCTGTACTGATTTCGATGTCTCGACGTTTGCTACAGATACTGCTTGTCTTGCTAGTCCCAATGTATTATTTGCCGTCAAATGTTGGTGAGCAGTAGATCCAGTATAATGATATCCTAAACCGCCACGTAAAAATCCACGACCACGTCCTCCACCTCGCATTCCACCGCGGATACCGCGAATCGGGCCTCCACGCTCGCGCAGATTCAACTGAAACAAACCAATCCGATTGCAAAACCGATAGAAAATATAATAAATGTTAATTTTTTAATGGATATGTACTTAACAGACATGTTAAATTTAAAATTCTGAAATATATTCATTTTAAATGTTTAAACGGTTACTGTAAACTTGAAACTATAATACATAAATAAATTGCAGAAATGCTAGTAATAGTAAAAATGTTGTTTACAGATCTTCAGAATACGTCTGAAATACCTAAGGGACACTGACATTCTGAGCAGTTATAATAATGCCCCTCAGAAGTTAAACTCAAATCTCGAACAAACACGCAGCAACGTTTAAGAAAACAAAATTTGAAGGACATCCATTGTAAAAACACAGAAGAATAATGCCAATAATTATTTGTAAAAACATGAAAAACGTCGAGGAACAATCTTACAGGCAAATACAAATAGCAAAATGTATTATAGAAGATATATATAAGGGATAGAATGCGCGGTATGTGAGAATATGCGTGTTACAGGCTGGCCTGTCCACAGCCCTTCAAAAAGTGGGGGAGGGGCAACATCGGGGGCCCCATGTTCATTCTATGGAGAAAATTAAAACAAAAAACATAAAATTTTAGAATTAGTTGAACATGGGGGGGCGGGCATGGGAAAAATCTCAAAAACATGGGGATATGAAAATTGGCCCCTCCACTGTGGACAGGCCAGACACGGTTCCATATTAGGAAGATCTGAATTTGCGGCATTCCACGGCAAATTAACTATTATTCTTTGATCTATTTTGTTGGGTGTCCCAAAATCAAGCCTACAGTGTTAGCTCTTCAATTTTTTCATAATGCAAACAAAGCAGTGTTATTCAACAACAATTTTAGGGTGACTATAATGTGTACAAAAAGAAGCTAATATTTTTAATGTCAAATAGAAATAAATAGCAGATGCCTTCAATTCTTGAAACCGATCTTGGTATTGATGCAGACATCCTAGCATACCGAAGGTTTCGCACAAAAGGCGGAGTTTAAACATTAAAAGCGCATATGTTTCAACTTAAATAGTTCAATAAAGAACTCTGCATCAGTTCCCTATTGTTCGCGTAAATTTATGTATGCCTTAACTATACTGCAATTATTGGAATAATAACACTCAATATGACACAACTCAAATTGTTACTCAAACATTGATAAGCCAATTGAATGATACATTATCGAGCAATGCAGTGTCCCAATGACAGGTGCATTTCTTGTGCATTAATTAGCAGGTAACACGTTATTAAGCGTACACTAAAAATCCCTAAATGCATAATGTGACGAGAAGTGAAATTGTGCTAGGTATGAGTGAAGAGTAACAGGGCTGATGGTAATAATTGCAGTTGTGAAAGCTGTGGAAAGGAGAACTACTATGAGGGTTATGGGGAGGACGCATGAATTGCGGCAGGCAGCTGTAAAAAAACCCATGCAATACGCATTGGTACAATGGAATGATCCTAGCCATTAGTTTACCAGCACAAGTTGCACCTCGCTTTCCAACGATTTTAGGTTTCCTGGTGTATCAAACAATGTTGGATAACAATCAATCGGTTTTTAGATAAAAGTACCTCTTGTTTAAGCACCTTCAGTCGGTCGCTGATTTCGCCAATATCGTCGCCGCCCTCCTGTCGCTTTGTCATCAACTCAAGCTCAACGTCTAGTATTTCTTTTTCAAGCTAAAACATAAAATACTATATTAACAAGACTGACAGTAACAATCTTGGTATAGTATTTCAGATATTTACAGTATTGGAAAAACCATTAACCCATTCTGAGTGATAGATTCTGAGCCAGTATAGAGAGAGCCGCGAGAAAACGGCTCGATCGAGATTTGGAAAGTGTTAAAATATAATTTACATTATTTTACATTATAATATAATAAAATTTACAAAGCGGTAGTTTCGAGCGAGCAAACAGTCATTTTTGGCGAGTATGGTAACAATATATAGGTTTACTACAATAATGTCCATGCCCAAAACTTTCATAATTCTGCCGTCTGGTTAGGCAGGCGGAGTAGCCGGACTCACAAACCCGTGTGTGGGTATGTTTGCTAAGCGCTATGCATGACCCAGGGTTTTTTCAAAACGGACCCGGGGTTCAGCTTGGGTCCAGAAAATTTTTTTTGGTCCAGATATTAAACTCTTGGTCCAGATTTACAATTTTTGGCTCGAGAATTTCATGAACTTTTACGCAATAAAGAAACACGATTACGAAACGCAATTTTACATAATTACAGATACATAAATTATTCTCTGCCTGTCCCAAGCCAGGATAAAGGACGAGGGCCATCTAAAAAACCAGCAGTAAATAACGATGTACACATATAAGCACGAACGGCTAAAAGTCTGCAATTTGTAAAAGAATTTATTTGCAAATCCTATGTCACCGAGATCGAAACTACCCTAGGTCCAGCAAAATTTTTTGGGTTCAGACCCACCCACATGTGGACCCTAAAAAACCTAGATGACCACATACTCGCTACCAATGACAGGTGCCCGAGTCCGCAGCATTTCACGCGTATCCTAAATCTAAACCAAAACTCTAAAGCAAAAAAATCGCTTAAAAACCGACGCGTCACTAGTATCGATATAACAGCAACAAAGTGAAACCATCGTAAAAACCAAAAATTTCATGCGACCTAAGATATATAAAATAAACTAATATTGAATAGTTTCTTACGTCTGCCTTCGATTTGCGCACTGGAATTTTAATTTGTTTAATTTCATCTTTGAGAGCCGAAATCTTTTTATCTTGTTTAGACACCATCTGAAACAATATAGATTTATAGCGAGATAGATGGATTATCTTTAACAATTTATTTATGTTTTTCAGTATATAATATAAAATAAATTGCACAAAACAAAATCCAAAACGATTACAAGAATAAACCACATAATTATTTATTTATAGTGCTGTATCACCTATAGCTATAAAATAGATGCAAACATTCATGCTTTATTCTTTAATCTATTCTTAGTTCATTATCACTTTAAAACAATATGAGAGGCAGATGACACTACTGCGATTATACTGCAGGAAAATCTTTAGTAATTAGCTTTCCACATCTTGTTGGCACAACCTTACTGCTTCCAAGAAAAACAAACCAAAAAATATTTAAGGCAACATAAAAATTATCAAAACCTCTTTGGAGCATTCTGCAGTTAAATTTACAGGTGGTCCTCTACACTGGACGTCCCTCTGTCCCGTCAGGAGGAGGATGGACAAAGAAGTTGTATGAGGTAAATACGTTTGCCATGTGGTTTCGATTGGTACCAAGTAATAACAAGTCGGTTTTACGTAGTGTTTTCCCAGTTTTTCACGGTTTCTTACAGCGTAGAAAACTAATCCGCAGTAGAATTTCGCACCAATATTGATTATTTATACAAAAAATATTTACTAACATTCTGAACAAAGTGCACCTCTAAAGTGAATGCTGAAAAAAGGACAGATTTATGTGAACCGAAAAAAGAACGTAAAAGCAATAGGCAAAAATATGTAAGTGATTTTCCTGTTTTTCGGCTTAGGGGGTCGGCGCGATTTTCCTGCTTGACGAACCAACAATCCCTGCTTGTCAAGGGATTTCCTATCCACCATGGCTTCATGTCACGCCGGAACTCAGTTCGGATTATAAAACGTACTTTCCACAGGAAAAAATCGAATAACAATGTACCTTCATTAAGCTCTGCTTCACATTTGTATCTTTTGTCATGCTGATACGCTCGAGAATTGCCTGAAAGATAACCTACACACATTAAACAAAAGACGTACTTACTTCTGACACTAATGTTGGACGATGAGTTTGACTATGGTCTATCACTACTAACTCTATCGAGATTGCAGAGCGTAGTGAAGCATAGGTACACCTACGCCTTTTGCGTGCACAGCCAATCAGCTCTCGATAGCATACGTCGTACAAGTTGCAACAAAACTAACATCCGCAATAAGTTTCCCATGCCCGAAAACCCCAAGTGAAACTTTTCAGCCGCCCAGGACGTCAGAACAAATATTCGAATCTTGGGTCGAGGACCCACGAGGGTGCCATACCTCAAACCCTATTGCTCCAGAACCGGAGCCTTAATCGAAACACGAAAGAAGAGACTATGGCATTTATCGTTATACTATTAAATAAAACCAACCAGAGAAAAAAAATTCGAAAGTTAGTATAAAAACAACCTTGCTTTCCTGAAGGGAACTAAATTGGGTAAAAGCTATCATTTTGACCCCTAACCTCGCGCCATGGGACCGCCATACCCCCGTACCCATGGAACCACGGGTCACAGAACAAAAACAACACAGGCAATGAGTCTCATGTGCTCTAAAACCACGAAATAAAAATTTTCAGCTGCTCAGGACGTCAGAACAAATTTTCGAATCTTGAGACGAGGAACCACGAAGGTGCCATACCTCAAACCCTATAACTCCAGAACCGGAGCCTCAATCGAAAACAAAAAAGTGGCGTCGGCATTTATCGTTTTACTATGAAATAAAACCAACACAAGAAAAAAGTTCTAAAGTTAATATAAAAATAACCTTACATCCGTGAAGGGTACTAAAATGAGGCAAAAACCCTCATTTTGACCTCTAACCCCGGAACCAGACCTCAAATCCAAAAACCCTCGGAAATATACACGGTAATTGACTATGCAGGTTCCTTTAGTATCTATATCTTTACGTATGCTAGTGTCTACACTTGCCGCTGTTATAGCTTATGACATTGTGCTCGCCAAAAATATTTACAGTCTTCCAGGAGAATTTAATTTTACTGTGGTTTTGCTCTTTGCGTTCATGAGTGCTGGGAATAAAATAGACGTATTATGTCACAATATTTATAAGAAAAACACATTTAGCAAATAATCCGCATATTCTAGTTTTTGAGGTAGTAAGTTCTGCCGCTATGTGTGTTCCCTTCTGGATTGCATCAGCAGCAGTTGGCGAGTTCAAATCAAGTTTTAAATGGTGGAAGACTGAACATAAAATAAAATAGAGAAAAATTAAAAAAAATCCAAGAATTGTCGTTCTATTTTTCTATGGGCTAAAAAGAGAGCGGACACGATGTGATGGCCAGATGGCATCATTAACTCAACAATTTACTTACTTACGCAGCAAAAATAATATTTGTAAGTATCTTTGTCAGTTTTTGTTGAAGCTAAATTATCGCTGGGAGCCATAATTTTCCTCATGCCTGGTCAGTTCATTTTCGAGTCGAGACAATAATGTCTTCGAGTCTAGATAATAATATCGTAGTTAATTCGATGTTATACTTGACAGTGACAGAACCAGTAAATGTCGATTATTTTTCATTAATCCAATCAAACCGAAATGTTTTGAAAAATGGTTCCGGTAAAGATATATCATAAAGAATAGTGATGGCCCGAGACTAGAGAAAACCGCTGAAATTAATCGCACTAGAACTGCAGGTTCAAGTCCGTTCGTTGTAATAGTGCAATCAGCCAGAAGTTTTTCTTACTGTTGCTGCGATAGTGAGAATTCGGAAATCAGAAATCACTGTTCCCAGGATTAAATCTTTGCTTTGCCGAAAACACCAGCGAAGTTATGTACCATTAACTCTAGCACAGAATACACAACGGTGGCAGTCAATATTTATACTAGCAACTCGCAATTCATTATTTCCGAAGAATACTAGTGCCAGACAAGCGAGGGTGAAACGAAGCGAGCGTGGTTGAATTTTTAAGTGATCGATTTGTTTAATCACATGTAGGAGGTTGTGTTTGATAAATGCACTACCCTAAAACCTCTAACCCTAAACCCATTGAAAACCGTAAAACCTAGCCGACCCTAAACCCACCGAACACACCCACAATTGGTATTCCACTGTATCACATGGACTTCCCCTTTGCAGAACTGATGGTTTCGTAGGATTTTAATGTAATGCTGTAATTTATAAATCTGCAAATATATAGGTTTCCGAGAATGGCAGAAATGATGAGTCGATGAGCGCAAAACGCATATATGACTAACGTCACACGCTAGTAGTGTTACTGCTCGTGTTCGCGAGTGGATCCACCTTCTAGTTATCTCACCAGAGCTGTACTAGTATCTCGCAAGCGAGGGTGACACGGAACGATCGTAGCTTCATTTTTAAGTTACCATTTTGTTTAATAACTAAAGAGGCTTTGTTTGAAGTATATATACCACCCTAAAACCTCGTCGAAACATAAACCCATCGAAAACAACTGAAAACGCATCAAGTATTTGTGCTGGTCTCTAGATAATCAAACCAACGTATTCAGCATAAAGAAAAACTTCTATACGCGTTATTTTTGATGCCAAGTACCAAACAAACTGAAGAACGACCATATTCTGGAAATCGGTGTCATTAACCCCAAACCCAATGACAAAGTCTCAAAAGCCATAAGTTGCTCGCGCTGGACTCTATACAATCAAACCGTCGTATTAAACCTACCGGAAAACCTTTATATACAATTCTTGATGAGCTGTACGCAGCACGTAATCAATCAATTGAAGACGGATTATATTTTATAAATCGGGTTAACTTGCCATAAATCAATTGAAAACAGACGAAATATGCACAGTGGACTCTAGTAACCAAATCGCTGCATTCAGCATACCGAAAAACCTCTATACGCGTTATTTTTGAGGCCAAGTACCAAACAACAAAAGGCCGATTATAGTCCGGAAATCGGGGTCATTGACCCGAAACCCAATGAAAACATCTGAAAAGGCAAAAGGTAACGTGCTGGATTATAGATAACCAAACCATCCTATTCAGCCTACCGAAAAAATTATATAGACGATTCTTGGTGCCTTTAGCAATACGTAACCAAACAACTGAACACAGACTATACTCTGGATATCGGTTCCATTGAAAACCATGAAAAGCCGTGAAATATGCACCGTGGATACTAGATTACCAAATCGTTTTCAGTATTAAGAAATATATACCTATATAAATACCATCCATGATTCCCTACACGCAATATATAATCCGACAAATTAACAATTCTGCATTTTGGAAATTGAATTCGTCGAGCGCAAAACCCTAGAAACCCCACGAAAAGAAATAATATAGTCAAGTTGGACTCTCTATAACAAAGCCATCATATCCAGCGTGCTTGATAATCTAATAAGCACTCATTGTACGGTAAACACAAGAGAAATAACACAGCGAAATTTGCAAAATCCTATTTCTGGCAAAGGGTCGACGAACCATATTCGGACCCACAGCGTCCCAGGGAGTGGGCGGCACAAAAAGTCGTAGTCAGCAAAGTTGTAGGTTTTGATGCGCTGCCTGAGATATGGACTACGAAACACTGGCACCCGTATGGCCAGATTTGGCAAAAATCCTGAAGAACTTTTTGTGCCATTTTGACCAGCAAGACGGGGTCAGAGATGTTCGCGTTCCACTAAAGGTCATACCGTCATCACTTTTGTTAACGAACAAAAAATTGTCTAATCCGTCCATCCCAAAATGAGTTATGAATGACGGCGACAGACAAAAGAAAATTCACGATTTTTTCCTCCTAGCGCCTTCAGTGGAAACTCCGCTCGCTCCATTTCAATCACTTGTGGAAGTAGCAACAGTATTACGACTACTATTGCAAACATTTGCAATACATGTGTTTATTTATATATGCCTGAATATGCTGGCTTCTCGCTACTACAGAGGGCTACAATCATGCAAACAGCCACTATCAAATCCATTTAGTATCGAGAGATATTGGGAAATTACTTCCAAATTAAATTTGGTCCTCACAGTTGCTATGTAACTCCGTTTTGCTATCAAATCTTCTTAACTTGATGTATATAAGTTAAATCTGTCTTAAGGCTCAGCAGATTTGGTTTATGGTTGCACAAAAAATTTCATACCTGCTGGCTGAATAATAAAATTTTTGTTTTAGTCGGTCTGAACTTTAAAATTTGCTTTTTGTTGCACCACCAAGTCAAACACAATTATTATCAGTCGGCGAATGGACACAGGAAGCCTATTTTCTGAGGTTTCACTTTTGACTCCAAATTCTTGACAAACCAACAATATTCTAGATTGTGAACAACAGATAAAGATGTATTATAGCATTATAAAACATATATGTTTGATCATAAATACCGTACTATGCACCCACCTTTTGTTCGTCAATCATTTTCTTCAGAAGCGTACTTTTTTTCTTTTGAATTTCGAGGTTTTGCTTTCGTGCAGCCTGAAATGCACAAAAATGTATTACACTTAATAATGAATAAAAATATTTCTGAAAGTTTCCCAGTAAATGTTAACTATGTACCATTTCGCAGATGACATTAGGAGGGTTGTTGAAACCCCACATGCCAATAATGCCTTCTCCAAATTTGAAATGGGGTGGGGCGAGATTCTAGTTATTTAAGATCACCCTGAAAAATACAGATGCATCCCGGTTCGCACTCTGGCAAAATTTCGTATGCCCCTGGTTCAAAGCCCACCCCCACCCCTGGAAATTTTTTGAAATGTTTCAGGTATAAACATCCCAATTAGCACAATAATTTACAATATTACAATTCAAACTCCCATAAATACTTAAATACCATTCTGAAGTTAAAATTCAATCAAATTGAATTAAACAAGATAAAAAGTTGTTTTAACCTCCATAGAGACGTTTTGCAGCTTTTCCTTTTAGCGTTTAGAGAAGCCAGGAAAGCAGCAAACGTAAAAATACTCCACGAAGCTTACTAACTGAGAACTATGATGTCATCTCGCAACGTATTTTGTACTAATACCGTTATAATTAAAACCAGAGTCGATACAATTAGGTATATAATTATGATGATATACTTCACGAAATGATACAAGTACGCCAACTAGTAGCTCGCATGCGTCCCAACAGAGCAATCGTGGTTTATAAGTTGTCATTCTGAGTAGTCACTTGTAACAGGTGGTCCTTGATGTATATGCCACCATATAACCCAATGAAAAGACTAAATCCTCGTGGACCCTAAACCCATCAAAACAACTGACAACGCAAAAAGTATTTCTGCTGGGCTCTAGATAACCAAACTATCGTATTCAGCTTACAGCAAAACCAGTGAGCAACAGAAACTTAGACCTTTTGCCGGAACCTGGTCTTATCAGTGAGTTAAAATTAAAAGAATTATTAATGAGCTTCCTGTTGGGGGAATAAAGAGCATATATGGTTATTTACCAGTTAAACACGATGGTTTTGCTGTTTTAACAGTACGTTGGAAGCTTTGCTACCCCTATGACGTGCTGCATGGGTATGTAACTACTAATTAGGGCAAACAATTATGAAATTTCGGCATTTTTGCAATAAATAGTAGTACGTTGATGGTTAATAGATGGAATATAAATTTTCCCATAGAAATTGTGCAGCTGGATATGATTAATGAATTGTCCTTACATCGAATACAGCCAATTTGGAAAGCACTAGAGTCCTACAAAGTAAAATTTTTGGTTAAAATTTTAATTTTTTTTTAAATTATAATTTCGAATGTTACCGCGTAGGTTGTTACATTACCAAAAACAAGTCCTGAATAACTAGTGAAAAAATTCTGCTGGAAGTAACCGCAAATTTTTTAACTTGCACCACGAAACCAAAAAGGGATCTGCTTTCAAAACTTCCCAGCTCAAAAGTTTATGCTCCGCCAATTTGCGAAAAAATTCACTATCAAACAGTATGTAACACTGTCACGTCTATTGTGGATTAACTGGAAAAGACACGATAAAAGATACAAGCTAGAAATTTAACAGTTGTCACAAGATTTGGCAGTTTCTGGACACCACCTTACCTTTATTAAGCAAGTAGGCCTTACCTTTCCATGCTTGTTATAAGGAGCCACTAATGTGTGAAAATTACAGCCCCTGTCTCTCCCGCATACTTAACCAATCATGCACTACGAAGCACTTCAAAAATTATAAATATGCTGTTTGATCTATTAGCGTCGTTTCTTTGGGAACTGTTTAGTAGAGTAGAGGCAAAAACTAGTTGGAACCGTAACAGTAATTCCAGTTACTCCCTGAGCAAAACCTATATAGACAATCCACGATAACGTGCACGCAGTAAACAAGCGAAACCAATGAAGACATGATATATTCTGGAAACCGGGTTCATTGACATGAAGCCCACTAAAAACCTCTGAAATAGAACGAAATGCACGTGCTGGTCTCTATATAATCGAGCCATCGTATATAGCATGCCAAAAACCTATTATAGTCATTCTTGATGCCCTGTACGTAATAACAAAACCGACAAACTATATTCTGGAAATCGGGCTCATTGAACAGAAAGACATTGAAAAACTTTGAAGACATGAAATACACGTGCCCTACTCTATAAAACCAAATCATTGTATTCAGTGTTCAGACAAACATATATTCCTTATGCCCTGGCCGCAACACATAACCAAACAAATGAAAACACACATTTTGGAAATTGGGTTCGTCCACCTCATAACAACTGAAACACCGTGAAAAGATATAGTATATTCAGGTTGGACTCTAGATAGCAAAACCATCGTATCCAGCGTGCTTGATAATGTAATAGACACTCGTTGTCAGGTAATAAAACAGAATAGCATGTCGAAATTTGAAAAATCAAAATTTCTGGTAATGGATCCACAAACTATATTCAGGCAGATAGCGACCCAGGACCACTCCACAAAAAGGTCAGTAAAGCTATAGATTTCGAAGAACTGATTCGGCTTTTTCGATGCGAAGCCTGTGTATATGGGCTGCGAAAGACGTAACCGTTTGACCAAAACTTGGCAAAGTACCCTTAAAAATCTGTTTTTACCATTTTGACCCGGAAGATGGGGTCAGAGCTGTACCAAAGGCATTCAACCAAAGGGCACATCCGCATCACTTTTGCAATCGAACAGGAAAATTTCTCGAAATCCATCCACTCGAAGATGAATTTGTACGACAGAAATAAACAAAACAAATTTTCACGACTTTTCCCCTAGCGCTGTCGGCGTGCACTTTGTCGCTTCGCTAGCTAACTTAAGATGATCACTTACGGCACTCTCTCCACGTGGCGGCGTTGTGACGTTAGCCAGTTTTTCTTTTTGTAGCTTTTCGGCTTCCAGCATAGCTGCATTGTGCCGCTGAATTGCTGTAATCTCAGCTTCACGAAGCGCCTGTTTCGATAGCGCCGGAGTATTTGGAGGTGGTTCCGAACCAGAACGGGCCTATAAGCAGTACTATGAACATAAATATTTGCCACGGCTACTTAAAAGCAAGATATATCAAACAAACAAATTATGACGCGTCGATGAGCAATGTCGAAGTGGTTTATCTGTTCAACGAGGCTGGTTATGCGATATTAGCCTGTCGCGAAATAATGGGCGCGTCACGATCTGCTTGTATAAAACCGGTATATTCAGGCTGGTCCAATTTCCAAAATTTTTATCATTGGGCAGGAACACCACACTCGGTTCGGAACTGGGGGCGTCAGATTTTGCCAGGGAACGTTAACTGACGGGCGAAGCCGCGGATTGAAATCTAAAAATTTCTGAATATTTTTTCAGCGAAAAACGCTAAAATTAATAAATAGCCTCAGAAACTGTGCGAAAACGCTCCATTAAAATTAAAACCAATATTTCAACCGTTTTTCAATTAAATTAATCAAATATCAAACTTCAGAGGGGAATCTAGATGTAAAAAAATGTTGAGTTTTTATGTCATTGTAGGTGTTTTTACCATGGAAAGTCAAAACTTTGCCAGGGAGCCCAACCGGATACCCCGAAAATGCCAACCTCCCACGTTGCGGAAGGCAAATGTTATGCATTAATAGAATCTTGCAAGCGAGAGTGAAATGGATTGGGTGCCGGCGCTGTGGGTGTAATTTGTACGTGTCCGACGTTTAAATGTATGAAGCAACAATTCGGTCAACTTAACGAAAAATGAATATGAGTAAAACAGAACGCGTAGTAGAGTACTCGAGGAGACCCTGGATACTATTTTGGGGAATGCCGTCGAACCACCGTGTTAGACATGACGAAAAAACCACACAGACCAATCCAAATTTCTCGAATTCAGTAACACTGTATAAGGAGAGCCAAGTTGGTCGACCCACAGCCCAATGAAGAGGATTAAAAAGTACAGCAAAGTGAGGTTGCTTGCAATTTTGACTCAATTGCACTCAATTTACCGAAAAACAAGTAAAGACGATTTTTAAGCGTCCTGACAATTCATGACCAACCAAAAAAGACAGTGTATATTCAGGTTGGTAGCTCTACAACCCAAAAAACATTTGAAAATAAAGATATAACCATGCTAAACCCTTACTATCAAAATCAATTTTATTAAATGTGCTTGATACAATAGAAACTAGTTGTTGCAATAATACCATGTCAATCTTTAAAAAGTCGTATTTAAGGCAAAGGGCAGAGGAACCAGATTCGGTCCCACAAAAGCTGTTGTTGCGAAAAGATGCAGATTACGCATAGTAGTGGCTCAAGTTTTCGATATGAAGCTTATGTAGGCAGACATGGCCTGCGAAACAGAGGTAACAGTATAATAACATTTGACAAACAACCTTAAAACATTTCTTGACCATTTTGACCTGTATAATTGGGTCACAGCTCTGAGTGTTCTAATAAAAAGTCATATCGTTGTCGCTTAACCTGTGGAACAAAAAACTTTGTCGAAACCCATTCACCCAAACATGAGTTATTATGAGTTACACCGACAGAATAAAGAAATGTTCACGATTTTTCCTCCTAGCACCCTCGGTGTAAACAGCCGTGAACTAGACTGTATGGAGAACACAAAAATATCAGCATCACACGTAGCTTTCATAAAGCTTATTATTGTAATCTCATAATGCAGCATATTTAGGTTTTCCAGTTTAGCATTTTACTATGTTTTTCTTTCCTATTTCGCGTTATACTCGCTACAAGTATGAATGCGGCGAGGTTTAGATAGAAATAGATTTTAGCCAGTAATAACTGGTTAATCACAGAAAATATTATAATATCGAGCAATAACAATAATTATTATCCAATCACCCGAGTAAAATTTTAATCAATATTTCCGATTATTTACATTTCGCACTTTGGCTGGCTGATTTTCATCGACTAAAAGTTCCGTTTTAACTTCCCCGTTGACCGTGTCTGGAGTCTCAATTTTAACCGTCGGATTAACGTTTACCGTCGTAGTAGTTGTTGCCGCTGCCGCGTTTGCAGTCAAAACAACTCCTGTAGTTGCCACCGACGTTGTGTTAGACGCAGCTGCTTTCGCTTTACCGGCCTGTAAATAGGATGTCTCACTAATAAAACAGTAATTTTTAGGCCCATATAAAAATACCAACAGCCGATAGCGATGCTAGAATACCGATACCGATATCCGTTATGCAGATGCATACATGTCTTTATAATCCATTTATAACCACTTCTATTTTTTATGTTGACGGGGATTGACACCGCAATTATGTGGCCCCTCTACGATGAGCTGTATATTCAGTATGGTAAAACTGAAAATTTATTCAATTTTGATTCCTGATTTAAAATGACTTCGTTGCAGAAAGCTGAAGTCAAATTCACTCTTTTCAAAACGATTTTTTTAAATCGACTCGTTTTACGCGAATTTTAAAACATGTTTTATATTAATTAACTTCACTTAGCTGATAGTATGATAGCGGGAATATGATTAAAATACGTTTCACTTAAGTGGAATCATGTTCGAGTGAAATCAACTCTATAAATGTGAAATCAGAACCAGTTTTGTTTATGAAAGTGGAATCAATTCGAATTGGAATCGACTAACAATTGATTTAAAACGCTAAATGGAATTAGTTTCATCTGTCACCTTTATCTTATCACTGCAAACATGTTATCGCACTTCCCGCATCACTAGTAATTCCGTTTCCGAAGGAATTTTGTGAATTTTTTCCGTTTCCATTGCATTGTGAAAATGGTTGCTGCTTCCTATTTATTGTGCTTCCAAAGCTGGTTAATTCATATCGCTACCGTAACCCCAGTGCAGTTGGAGTAGTTCAACCGCCTTCAGCTATTTTCCAACTAACACGCCAAATTTTTTAATAGACGGGTTTACGATTCCACTAAATTCGTTGAAGAAACACCAGCATTAAGAATTTTTGAGACGAGGGTTATTGAAACAGACAAACGAAATCAGCTCAGTAATCACTGAGAGCACTGTGAAAGATCGTGAAAACTTCTTTTTTTGGTCGGTATTACACATAACTCATCTTTGTATGGGTGCATTCCAACACAATTTTTTGATAACAAAGGTGATGACGATATGCCCCTTAATAGTTGAACGCTACGAGACCCGACCTCATGTTTCCGGTTTTAATGTCCAATAAATGTTAAATAAATGTCCAAAAACTGGTTTTAAGCGCAGCTCTTTGCTAAATCTAGCAACGCGAGTACCTGTATTTCGCAGCTCTTGCGATCTTGATTAAGTAGTCTTGCCAGAACACTCAAATATTTTGTCTTTTTATAGGTTTACAATAGGCTTACGATCGATGAACCTGATTTCCAGGATATAGTCAGGCTTCAGTTGTTTAGTTACGTATTGCATGCAGGGAATTAAAAATTTTCTATCATATTGGTTTTTGGTTCCTAAATACGATGGTTATCTTAAGTCCAGCAAGACACCTTCATTCTTTTACAGCGAGTTTTGGATCGACAAGCTCGGTTTATATCGTGCAGCTTAAATCTGTTTATTCAGTACGTTGGATACAATTTACATGCTGTCATCTACAACCCAACGTGAATCAGTTATGTATGAAACCACAAAAGTTCCGTTTATGTGGGGAAATAAAACTTGGTTCGGGATTCTCTAGGCAGTTTCAAGCTTTTTTCTACCGCCTGCGTGAGATACAGTTTGAAAAAATGGTATCGGTATTTCTAATTTTTCGAAAATGTCGATACTGATATTGCGAATATCGGCCGACACCGATAGTCGACCAAGCACTCGTTATTGTCTGATCTTTTCGTTTTCTTCGGTCAATTCGCAAACAAAGAAAATTAGTACATATTTTGACCTGTACGGACAAGCCAGTGCTAAATGCTAACCCAAAAAACTGAAAAAATATGTCGCATGATTTTCGCCTGCTAACTGCTCCCATAATTTTGTAGGAGGACTGATATTTCGATTAAAAAACTAGCTTACTTCCAAGATATGTTAGAAAAAACTTTCAATACGGCATTGCAGCAAGCAGGTGCTAATATGTAAGCACACTGCTGCGTTTCGAATGCACGAACATGAAACAAAATTGATCTATTTACGAACCGAAGGAGTTGGGATCCGTTTTTCAGTCTAATTAAAGGGCACAAATGAACATTTTATGCTTTCAAATGAGCTATTGCACGATTCAATCGGCCCAGGCAAAGTTGAGTAATGCTTGTCACCCCAAAAACGGACACCGTCACAATTTATCACTCTGGCCAGTTTGAGAATTCTTTCAAACTACGCTCGTTTCACTTATTACTGAGAATTCAATAAAATAGTTTATACACCACATCATCTCTGTAATATACGCAAACTAAAGGCCATAAGCACCCAAAAAAGAATTAATTATTTTAGAACAATCGATCTGATATTATACAGCTGGCTATGCTATTATAAGCTGAGCGAACCGAAATTCGACATCTTTCCAATGTTCCTAAACCTGCCTTTAAACCCTGCACAACACATTAAAATATTTCTAATAATAACGAAACCATTTATTTTGGAAAAAAATGGAGGATTTTAAGTTCTATAACTGGCCAAAAAAGACCATTTCTGAATACAATCGAAAACTATAATATTCGTTTTAGGCCATGTTACATCTTCATCCGATACGACTTTTGTTCACAATGTAACCGATCCTAATACGACTAAACTCTATAACTACCGCATACGTGTGTGAGCATATATGTATTTTTTCACACTGCTTCATCCGATTCGAATCCAAATAAATTGTGCATGCTCTGCTGGGTTGGGTCGGATGCAATGTGTTTATCTATATACAATACAATACAGTGAATGTAACAAACGAAGACTCTAATGCAGCCCTTTATCTCCAAAAAAACTAGCTATATCATGAATCATGAGAAAAGCTGCAAAAAATTTTGCATAAATACAAAAATAGGCTTACGAAGAATTTGAGAAAAAATTCTACAAATTTCTTATCCATGGGACGGTAGTGAGTACCCCTAGGCCATATGTATACCAGCCAAAGTCACAATTTATTCCATCGTATTCAACAGCCAAGAAATGCTATCGACCAGTCATAGCCCTTTAAGAACAACTAATTTAAAAAGGCTAGAATTTATACGAGTCTTACAAGCTAAAGTCCAGAAAGCTTATCGTTCACCTGCAACAAACAAGGGCTCAACTCTATATTTTTCATAGCGTGTTACCCCGAGCGTCTTGCGTTCACTGGTGCGGATTAGCCAAGTTTCGGCAAGGTCAAATCCGTTTGGAGCGTACCTGTACAGCATCACTTTCATCGCTGAGCCAAAATACGCGAATGAAACGATTATTTAAGATAGGAACCGTTGAACGATAAGCCTTCATCGCGGCTTCGTTAGTGCTAAATTGAACCAACGCAGATTCAGGATCACCTTCGTATTGAACCTGAAAAACTATACATCAGGGTCACAATTGTTGTTTAATATAAATATACTTGGAAGGTAAGCAAAACGCTAGTAAAAATGCCTTTAACGGGCAGGAAAAGAAACCTCTGCGAGCTTCGAAAATAATTCTTATTCTGTTGTGTTGAAAAAATACAATTTTTAAAAGTGCTTTGGTTAATTGGTATTTTAAATATTTTGGAAAATACCTTTAAAACAATGCAGTCGCTAAAATGACGTTGGACTAGCCTATAAGTAAAACCCCTGGTGTACCTGCCATGTTGCAAGTTTCGCCCATAAAAACATTAACCATCCATCCAATCACTAAAATCACCACAAGACAAGGCTAGGAAAGTTTTACGAAGCGCAACGATTTTACACCTATCTATATCATTTTACGTTATACAGGGTACATAAATATGGTTTCAAAACACCAAAACGGCTCAAATGACTTTTAGATCCAAAATCACTATTCAGACTATATAATATATTATATGATAACAATATCAGCAGTTAAAATCACTTTTCCCACCGGGAGCAGCCATTATTCAACTATCTGTATCACTTTACATGGCATAGGATACATAAATATATGGTCTCAAAATACCAAAATGTCTCACACTGTCACTTTTAGTTTCCAAAATCACAATTGTAGCGATATATTATGATAACTATACCGGCAACCGATGTCACTATTCGTTCCTAAAGCAACCATTTTTCAGCTATTTGTGTATCTTTTCGCGACATAGGATACATAAAGGTGGTCTCAAAACTCTAAAAAATCAGATACTTTTTAGGGCCGCAATCACAATTTTGAAAGCAGCCGAGTAAAATTTGGGTCCAGTGGAGAGGCCAGTCCGTTTTAAATCTTGCATGCTCTAATTTTTTACGCATCGTACAATGTTTGACAAATTCAAGCCGGCACCAGAGATTGCAACCACCTTGTATGGCTGAAAGCGACGTACGCAAATCGTGGAGCTGTCTAGAAGCTGAGTATTTGAGTTCAAAATTAAACAATGATATACAGTCCCGGCTACATTACAGTAGCGTCTTTCGTAATTTCAAAAAAGGCTATAGAGAATTTAGTGACTGTCGTCTTGTTTCGAAAGCAGTATCAAAAATGAAATAGTATACTCAAAGCTAGCTCTATAACGTACTTGAATATTAATTACTGTTCCAAATAGCTGAAAATGTTTGTTCAGCTTGAAAATTGTATTGAGAAATGGTGGAATTTTGCGAACGACGAGCTTCGTAGTTTGTGGCGGTGGCTGTCTCGGACCGCTCGACGCTCCGCCAATGATACCCCCCGTCGCAGTAAAGCGACCTCGTTTCGGACGAGCGTCGATGAAACTTCCAGTACCCGTACGAATACCGGAGTCATCCGCACTACGCTTCAACGTTGTCAGTCCAGCCGCTAAAAATAAATAATTTAATCACGATGTTCTTTACAGTATAATTGTTAAAAGATAATTCAGGACTTAAGTGACTATGGAAAAATTTTGTTTAAACTCGCCATCGTCATACAAAAACTACTTTCTGATTTAAAATTGAGACTGTTAAATTAGTAGTGTCGTAGAATGAGTACGGTAGGGCAGGGCTGCAATCGTTAACATAATTATGAAAATATGCCTTCCACTGAACAGTACGTTTTGTCCGTCTAGTAGTATGCTAGGCAGCATGACCTAGAAATGAAATGGCCGATAACTAATGTAAAGATTGTTGATCCCGCCAACAATTTTTTATCATACCCATTACTACATTAATCATTCATTTTGGCCTAACCAGAACTACTACCGCTACTAATAAGTTATGTGCAACAAGCGATCAAATTATCCAATATTAAATTTGACTCGAATCTCAGCTAACATGATTATATTCAATGCAGATGAAACCAAGTAAAATTTTGAGCTCATAGGTTTAAATATGTGAACGCTGCTGAGCATCTGCCAAGAGCACATCGTTAGTATTGAATCATCTTTAAGTATTGTATCACTAACCTGTTATAACAAACGTTTATGCAAATGCTTGTTGTCCTTAAAACCACTAATGAGCTTTTAGTTCGGGATTAAAACCATAAACTAAATACCAGTATAGCTTGACTATTACTGATCCATAGTAGGCCTATAACTTGCCTTCACTTCTCGACACAGTTCCTAAGCCACCAGGTACAAGCGTAATTAATTCTCGTGGTTGACTTGCACTTGAAATAGCCATCATCGCATCGAAGCCCGAAGCACTAACAATGCCATGAGCATCTGCTGCTCCAAATATATCACCACTTTCACCCGTTGCTACAGTGGTCGCCAACGAAGGTAGCAACACTGTCGACGGCTGCTGTTGTGGGGCAAAATGTGCGGCTGGTTGCTGTGCCATATTGGTCTGAACCAACTGTGGCGGCGGAGGCACCCCCATTGCGTTCGGCGGTGGAACAAAAAATTGCGGAGGCGGCGGAACAATCACAGTTGCCGGAGGCGGCGGAATCGTGGCATATGACTGAGGAGCGACCGGAACTGTTAGTTGCGGAGGTGGTGGCACAATGGTAGTACTCGTATGAAGATGTAATGGCTGTGGTTGTTGATGGGACCACACAAGTCCGGGTGGTAACGCATGCGGGGGTGGTCCGACATTTACCGGCGCGACGTGGGTAGGAGTGAACGAGGTCACCGGCTGAGACGGTTGCACATTCACAAGCTGCAAATGCGGCTGAACCGGTCCTAAGGCAGAAGACTGGACTAATGACCCCGACAGTATTATATCAGTACTCGACGCCGACAGCCCAGTGGACATACCCGATACGTGACTTGTGATGCGCGGGACATCAGGTTCATACATGGAATCTTGAATGTCATCTGAAACAACAAGGTAAGTACAATGTAAACTAATTGGGGAAAAATATGGCACGTCGACAAGTTGCCCCAAATAATTTTCTTAGTCAGAAAGCAGTGAAACGTAGTGGAGATTGTGTATTGCACGGGTGAAATCTTTTAAATTCCATGTGTGTGTGATCGGTGTTGACCTTAACCAATTTTCATAATATTGGGCTCATTCGAAGCGGCATAGTCGGGTTCCGCATACCGTGTACATCCCCGAGCGTTTTTTGATTTGGGGTCTGGTTCCGGGGTCAGGGGTCAAAATGTGGGTTTTTTGGACCCATTTTAGTACTCTTCACGGAAGCAAGGTTATTTTTATCTTAACTATCGAATTTTTTTCTCTGGGCGGTTTTATTTTATAGTAAAATGATAAATTCCGATGCCACTTTTTTGTTTTTTGATCAAGGATCCGGTTCTGGATTTATGGGGTTTGAGGTACGGCGGTATGGCGCCCAAATGGTTCCTCGACCTAAAATTTGAAAATTTGTTCTGACGTCTTGGGCGGCTGATAGGCTTTACGTGGGGGTGTTCGGGCATGGGAAGCTCATTGCCGGTGCCGGTTTTGCTCAGCGACCCATGATTCCATGGGTACGGGGGATGACGCCCCATGGTTCGTGGTCAGAGGTCAAAATGAGGGTTTTAGTACGCTTCACGGAAGCAAGGATATTTTTATGTTAACATTCGAATTTCTTTCTCTGGCTGGTTTCATTTCATAGTAAAATGATAAATGCCGATGCCTATTTTTTGTTTTTCGATTAAGGCTCTGCTTTGGGAGCTATGGGGCTTGAGGTATGGCACCCTCATGGTTCCTCGTCCCAAAATTAGAAAATTTGTTGTGACGTCCTGGGCGGCTGAAAAGATTCACTTGGGGTTTTCGGGCATGGGAAACTCATTGCCGGTATTGGTTTTACACTGCGACCCATGGTTCCATGTGTACGAGGGTATGGCGCCCCTTTGGTTCGGGGTCAGAGGCCAAAATGAGGATTTTTACACCATTTTAGTACCCTTCATGGAAGTAAGATTATTTTTATCGTAACTTTCGAATTTTTTTCGCTGCTTGGTTTTATTTTATAGTAAAATGATAAATGTCGATGCCTCTTTTTTCGGATTAAGGCTAGGGTTTTGGACTTATGGGGTTTGAGGTATGGCACCCTCATGGTTCCTCGAAACAAAATTTGAAAAGTTTTCCTTGAGGGTTTTCGGGCATGGGAAACTCAATAACGGTGTTAGATTTATTCCAACTGGTGCGGTATTGTGTGATATCCACATATAGCATATCGTCGTATGCTATCGAGAGATGATTGGCTGTGCAGGCAAAAGGCGTAGCTGTACTTATGCTTCACTACGTTCTGCATTCTCGATAGAGTTACTAGTTTAGGCAGGTTATTGCGGGTTTTCGCCATACAATGAGCATCTATAAAGTTATGAGGCACATATTAGGCTTTTGTTATCAAGAATCCAGCAGAATCCTCTATGTTACGTTTTCCGGGACTTCTAAGGTTTAGGATCGACCAACCCGATTTCCAGAATTTAGCTTGTACTAAGCTGTTGTCCGATTATGCACGGTCTTCAGTGTATTTAAAATAGCATATATATATATATATATATATATATATATATATATATATATATATATATATATATATATGCTATTTTAAATAATATCAGGGAGTAACCGGAATTCCGGGAGTAAATAATATCAGGGAGTAACCGGAATTCCGGAATATATATATCAGGGAGTAACCGGAATTCCGGTTCCGGTTCCGGCGAAAATCGTGTTCCGGTTCCGGCAAAGGGCAAAAACAATACCGGAACCGGAATTCCGTTTTAAAAATTTTGTTTGAAATTTTCCACGTTTTTTCTTTATCCTGTAATCCAAACATATGTAATATATATTATACAATGATCAAGCTCCAATACAACCAAGCAAAAGAAAAGATTAACTAACCAATTTGCCGTGTAAAACGTAAGTAGGGCACATAATTTGAGCAGGAATTTTTCATAATAACCTGCAGGAGTTTGTTAAATCAAAGTCAGGTCGATGCGTGTAGCAGCTATTTTACACATCCAGAAGTCTGTGGGATACGTTTGAATTAAACCGGTCCAAATCGGTAACAGAGTATGGCTTACGCAGAAGTACTTAGGGTATGCTTGGCTAACATAAATTACGTCAAGCACCCGCCAGCGCGCTTGTAAACTTGGTAAATCAGTCTAAATTGAAGTAAACTAACGTTATCTGCAACGCAGCTAGAAACTGCTTTCTTGGCAATGAACTGTATTTATTGAAACTGTGCGAGCAGCATCACAGTGTGTCTTATTTATAGCATTCTGATTAGAAAGTTATCATCATTATGATGTAACTGACGGGCACTGTTTGTCCAACGCTAGCCTAAACAGTGTCTCTGACCACTGATCAGAAAATTACCTTCCATCTATTATTTTCTCTTAGAATCATATAAACCAATAATTTTAAGTTTCCTACAGAAGAATATACAACAAACGTATGTGTCTAGTAAAGGGAGGCGACTGGAGAGAGCGAAAGTGTGTATTCTACGCTCCAAGCTTTGTAAGCATATTCGATTTGACGCAGTATATGCAATGGTGTATAGTGGAAGGCATTTTTGCTCTGGGTGTCCAAAAATCGACATATTTGATCGATAAATAAACATTATTAGCTTCATCAGTCTCTTTAAAGTTTCAGAAAGGTGTAACAGATCCGTTAGGATAAACTTCCAGGTGAATAATCCTGACCACAAGCCTAATGG
>JASANE010020383.1:0-14683 GCA_030248225.1 Trileptium ribeirensis | reverse complement strand
TATGTGACGCTTTTCGTTCAGTTACGTACTGCTACCTGATCAACAGTACCGATGGTACTATTGCAGTTGCATTGGGGCTCATCTAATTAATATTTCCTGCATCCCACAGCGGCAGCAAAATATTTTTCCGATGGTAAGCAGTAGCTTGCACAATAAATGTCATCGGATCTACCAGGTTTCAGCAGGCACAATGCAATTCACTCACTTACTTATATTCTCTGCCTTCCTCAGCTGCGACAAAAATATCACTTGCGCGGTTTGTCGCAGCAGATTGCGCAATGTGTGCGGTTTTAGGATCCGCCAAGTTCGTAGCAGACTCACCTCGGTTCTACAACTAATTATTTCTACCTCCCTCTAACTGCGGCAAAAACCGCTTATAGCCTTGTAGATGGTTAGCTGTAGCCTGCATAACATTTGACTTAATAACTACGTACCAAGTTGGTGGTAGACAACGCAGTGCACCCTGGTAATACTGCTATGCCATAGCTTGCCCAAAATTTGCTATTTTAAGATCTACCAAGTTCATAGCAGACCCAACACATTTTATCCAGTTAATATTTTCTGCGTTTCTCATCTGCGAAAAAAATCTTTTTTGCGCCGCGTTATGTTGTGGTATGTGCAAAATTTGCGTTTGTAATGTGCGCCACGTTCGTAGCAAACACATTAAAGTTATATATACAGTTTATATTTTATGCCTTGTTCAAAAGCGACAAAAATCCATTGTAGGTGGTGGAAAGCTGTAGCCTCCGTAGGATTTATTTTAATATCTCCCAAGTATGAAGTAATCGGAATCCGATGGCGGTTCCGACGAAAATCGTGTTCCGGTTGCAGTTACGGCAATAGTAAAAACCATACCGGAACAATATTCCGGTTTAAAAATTTTGTTTGAAATTTTCCACATTTTCGCTTCATCTGTATTCCAAACATATATATATGTACTATATACACAATGATCAAGCTACAATGCAACCAAACAAAATAAAAGATTAACACAGCAAATGGCAGTCTGAAACGTAAGCAGGACACATAATTTCAGTTGGAAATTTTCATATTAACACTGCAATAGTTTCAAAGCAAAGCAGCTTGATGCTTATAGCAGCTATTTTACACATTCAGAAGTGTGCGGGGTATGTTAGAATTAAGCCGGTCCAACTCGGCAACACAGTATTTATTATTTAGAAATACTTAGCTGTAAGCTTGGTTAACAAATTGCCTCAAGCACCTGTTACTGCGCTTGTAAAGTTTGTAAATCAGTCTGCATTGACGTAATGGAGCATATCCGGAACGCAGTCAAGAACTGTGTTCTTGCCAATGAACTGTATTTATTGAAATTGGGCGATCAGTATAACAGTTTGTTTCATTTATAGCATTCTGATCAGAAAGTTATTATTATCCAGGTGACTTTCACTGGCTGCCCAACGCTAGCCTATACAATGACTGACCACTGACCAGAAAAATATATCTTTCTTTATTTTCTTTGAGAACTATATCCTACAGAATAACGTGCCACAAAACGTATGTGTTGTAAAGTGAGGCTATTGAAGTCAGAGCGAAAGTTTTTAGTCTACGCAATGCAAGCATGTTCAGTTACAACATTGCACATTCAGTTTGATGCAATTTGCGCAAGGCTGTATCTTGTAAGGCGTTTTTTGGCCTGGAAGTCCAAACACCTACATATTAATCGATAAATATACATTATTAGCTTCCTCAGTCTCTTTAAAGTTCCAAAGAGGCAATAATGCCATCGCAATACATTATGTTTAATGTAAAAGTTACTTTTAATACATTTTAAATCCACGGTACCTTCAGTTCTTCCTTAATCTCTTTCACTATATATAAATTTCGAAGACCAGGTTCAAAAAGACCGTATAAATGGGCGGTTCCGGTAAATTTTGGTTCCTGTTATACCCTGCTGCCAAGTGCATTCAACGCAGTTCACCTAGTTAATATTTTCTGCGTGCCTGAGCTGAGGCAAAAAATGCCTGTTGGGCGGCGGTTTCACTGTTGTAGCTCGCGCAAGATCTGTATTTTTAAAATCTGCGAAACTCGTATTATACATACCGCTGTTCACAGAACTAATATTTTGTTTCTCACAACAGCGACAAAAACCTGTAGATGACAAGCTGTAGCTTGCGCAAGATTTGTCTTGAGATCCTACAGGTTCGTAGGTAGGAGACAACTCAGGTCTCCCATTTAATATTTTTCGCGTCCCTCAACTGCGATAAATATCTATTTCGGACTGTATATTGTAACTTGCACACGATTTATCTTTTTTATATCTACCAAGTTTGTCACATCGTGGTTATACTTCCTACTTTCCGCAACGACGTCAAAAATAGACACATATATAGTAGTAGAATTAAGTATGCAGAAATAAGTAGTAGAAATTATATATCAGAGTACAATATTCCCGCTGGAAAATCGTTAGATAACAGAGTAGATTTGTTTGGAAATCGCTTAATTGAAATGTGTAACGCATGTCAGTTGGTAGTGTTAAATGGTCGTATTGGATATGATATCTCTATCGGAGGAAACTTTAATATACTTTAGCACTAATAGAATGGAATTACTAGTCAAAGCATTATTGATTACATAATATGTAGCCCTAAGATTTATTCACTTTTTGAAGGCATACACGTAATGGATACATGCAATATCTCTGACCATAGGCCAATTCAAAGTACAATGAGTCTTTCGAAAGCTGAACGTACCCCTCAATTAAGACAGTCTTCAAATCAGAAGAGAAAGGTTATGAAGTGGGATACAGATTACAGCAATTTATATAACCAGAGACTATGATCTACAGAAAATGTACTACTATTGGTCGAGTGTCGAAATAGTATAGTAGCGACTGGTGTTGATGTAGTTCAACCAGCCATAGACACTATTACATCTATTATATGGCAAGCAGCGAGACCCTAAATTATTAGATGGCTAGGAGAAAGAAACTTTGCTCGTAACCATAACCAAAACAGATGGTGGAACAATGAATGCGAACAAGCTAAACGTAGATTTGATATATCCATCAGGGAGCTTAGGCGTTTCTATTCAGCATACAACTTGAACATTGTTAAACGAAATAGGAAACTTTGAAAGAAGGAAATCCGCCGTGTTAAAAGAAACTATCGAATACTAGAAACAGGCTACAACAAGCATTTACGAGAGACCTTCTGGTCCATTCTTAGACCCAACGTACATTCGTCGATTCAAATGCCATCAAATGATTCATTTGTCCTACACTATAAACAGTTATTTAATTCTACTGAGATATATATATATAATACAAGTGATCGTGTCAATTATGATACCGATTATGCTCCTTATGAGACCTTTACCAATAACTATCTATCACAAGACCAGAACTTAGACTTAATCGACGGTATAATAACCATTGGCGAAATACAAGTCGCTATGAAAAGTTTAAAGAACTCGAAAAGCCCGGGTCTGTATAGTAGTAAAACAGAATATTTTAAATCTGCCTCTTTATTTTTCAGCATATATTTGGCTAATTTATTCAATGTTGTTTACGAGAATTCGTACTACCCTGAACATTTTTCAAATAAACCTGGTGATAGCACAGATCCAAATAATTATTGAGGTATATCACTGTTAAGTTCATTCGGAAAATTTTTGATATATACTGTGATTTTTAATAGATGCAAACGGTGGCGTGAAAATTATAATATTATTAGTCGAAATCAGATAGCGTATAAAGAGAATGCGTCTACTGTAGACCATATCTTTACACTACAGGCAACTGTAGACACATTTAAATAATTCTTTGAGTTTATATTGCGCATTCATTGATTTTAGCAATGCATTTGATAATGTTGATAGAACATATCTGGTATAAACTTTCACGGATTGCAATGTCATCAAAATTAATTATGCTACAGCAAAACATGTGTGCAAAGTTTAAATCATGTGTAAAGGGCAACGAATCGTATTCGTTTGAAACAAACCAAGGAGTACAACAAGGATCTGTACTGTCTTCTTTTCTTTTTATATGCTATTTGAATGATCATGAAACTGATTTTCAAAATGAAAACGAGTCTGGTATTCGTATAAATAATACGCGATTATGTTCATTACTATTTGTTTATGATTTAATTCTTTTTGGTGACTCAGACAAATCGCTACAAAAGTCTTTAGATGTCCTACAAACATATTGTGACACATGGAAAATGACAGTATATAATTGTTAATAAATCAAAGATACTTATATATATTTAAACAACTAGCAGCACACACGAGTAACCATGAATGCAAATTCGGTGATCATATTATAGAAAGAGTAACAGAATATAAATATCTGGCAGGGAATAACCGGAACCAAAATTTACCGGAACCGTCCATTTAAACAGGATCCGGAACCGGAACCTGGTCTTCGAAATTTATATATAGTAAAACAGATGATGGAAGAAATGAGGGTATAGTGGATTTAAAATGCATTAAAAATAACTTTTACATTAAACTTAATGTTTTGCGATGGTATGGCCTTTCTGAAACATTAAAGAGACGGAGGAAGCTAATAATGTTTATTTATCGATCAAATATGTCGATTTTTGGACACCCAAAGCAAAAAATGCCTTCCACTATACACCATTGCATATACTGCGTCAAATCGAATATGTTTACACAGGTTGGCGCGTAGAATACACACTTTCACTCTGTCTCCAGTCGCCTCCCTTTACTACACATACGTTTGTTGCATGTTCTTCTGTAGGAAACTTAAAATTATTGGTTTATATGATTCTAACAGAAAATAATAGATAGAAAGTAATGTTCTGATCAGTGGTCAGAGACACTGTTTAGGCTAGCGTTGGACAAACAGTACCCGTCAGTTAGATCATAATGATGATAACTTTTTAATCAGAATGCTATAAATGAGACACACTGTGATGCTGCTCGCACAGTTTCAATAAATACAGTTCATTGCCAAAAAAGCAGTTTCTAGACGCGTTGCAGATAACGCCAGTTTACTTCAAGTTAAACTGATTTACCAAGTTTACAAGCGCACTAGCCGGTGCCTGACGCAATTTATGTTAGCCAAGCATACCCTAAGTACTTCTGCGTAAGCAATACTCTGTTACCGAGTTGGACCGGTTTAATTAAAACGTATCTAACAGACTTCTGGATGTGTAAAATAGCTGCTACAAACATCGACCTGGCTTTGATTTAACAAACTCCTGCAGGTTATTATGAAAAATTCCTGCTCAAATTATGTGCCCTACTTATGTTTTACACGGCAAATTGGTTAGTTAATATTTTCTTTTGCTTGGTTGTATTGGAGCTTGATCAATATATATTACATATGTTTGGATTACAGGATAAGGCAAAAAACGTGGAAAATTTCAAACAAAATTTTTAAGCGGGAATTCCGGTTCCGGTATGGTTTTTGCCCTTTGCCGGAACCGCAACCGGAACACGATTTTCGCCGGAACCGGAACCGGAATTCCGGTTACTCCCTGATATCTGGGTATTGTTTTCTATGAAACTAAACTTTCATGCGAAAAATCTATAACACACAGGGTTATACAAGGGAAAAGAGCTAAGAATACTATACAAGAATATCGAAGACCCCTGGATCTTCCAATGTCGCTAAAATTGAAGCTATTTAATGTATTGGTAGGTATAGTAGTGCATTATTCGTCAGAGGTATGGGTTTTATATCTGCCGGATAAGTATATACTGTTAATAGACCAGGTATTATCGACAGAGTACAAATATCCTTCATAAGGCAGTTCTTAAAATCAGGCAGTGTGTTCCTATACAAGCACTTTAAAATGAAACAGGTACTTACCCATGTCGGTTATTCCAAACATGTGATTAATAAATTATTGGATACATTTAATATCATTAGATATTAACATAATATTTAATGTCATATAATAATTTACATAAAATGATAAATACTCACCCGAGAGCTGTAACTCAGGTATCGCACTAAAATCTTTGCTATGTAGACTCGGTTTTGAGAATGAATAGAATACACAGCAAATTAATAATAAAACTGTTTTTCTGCAAACTTGCAAAACAGCATTAACACGCGAATATCACGCAATCTGGCACTCACAAATCTTAAGAAAAACTAGTCTGAACTACTATGTAAGGTATAAAGAAGAGATTATGCTATTCTATTATCTCAAATATATACGCAAAGTAACATTTGTTTGCAATGTCAATTTAGATTAAGATAACGATCTGGAAGTTGAGAGGGGCAGATATCAACTACTTGTAATTCCACGCAACCTACGAGTATGTAGAATGTGTACACTTAGTGTCATTGAAGATGAATATCATTTTCTCTTAGAATGTCCAGCATATGAAAGATTGAGAGTTTCACTGTCCAGTTATTTTACAATGACTCCATCCATCGATAAATTTATACAACTAATAAAAACTAAGAATCCCGAGTTGCTTCGGAAAATTGCTAAAGTTATATATGAGTGCGTGAAGCATCGTCGAGTTTTGTGATCAGTAGCAGCATCAGGCTTTATATATGTCTTACTATATTTGTGTACAGTCTAAAGAAATACAGTGTGTGATCTAGATCAAAGGACAGTAATGTCTAGATGTGCTAACATAAACCACTAAACTATATATATATATATATATGTACTGCGATGACATTAGTGCCTCAATGGGACTTTGAAGAGGCTGAGAAAGTTCAAATATTTATCGATCAGGATGTCGGATTTTGGAGACCCAACGGAAAACTGCCTTCCACTGCACAGGCGTGCGTAAGCTGCGTCAAACTGAATTTCCTTGTAACGCATGGAGCGTAGACGAGACAATTTTCCTCTGTGTCCGAACGTGTCCCTTTAGTAGACATACGTTCGTTACATGTTATTCCGTAGGAAACTTGAAATTATTGGTTTATATAATTCTAAAAGAAAATAAAGGGTATACTAACTATATATATATAATTATATATATATATATATATAATTTTCTGATCGTTGCACAGAGACACTGTTCAGGCTAGCGTTAGGCAACCAGCGCACATCATTTAGATGAGATGATGATTTTCTGACTGATCAGAATGCCATAAATGAGACAAACTGTGATACTGCAGTTTCAATACATAGTCCCAGGAACACAGTTTCTGGCTACTCTGCAGCAGATATGTTACTTTATTCCAATGTAGACTGATTACAACGTTTACGAGCGCATTGGCTGGTGCTTCACGCAATTTATATTAGCCAAGCTTGCAGCTAACTACTTCAATAATCCGTACTCATTTATGTATATCAAGTTGGACCGGTTCAATTCTAACATATCACAGATTTCTGAATGGGTAAGCTGCTAAAGCTTCGACCTTTGTTTCGTTAATAAACTCATGCCGGATGAAGATGAAAAATTCTTACTGAAATTGTGTCCAACTTACGTTTCACAGGGTAATTTGCCGAGTTAGTCTTTTCTTTTGTTTTGTGGTGTTGGAACTTGATCATTGTGTATATATTTAACATATATATATGATTGTGCCACAGATGAAGCAAAAAAGTGGACAATTTTAAACAAAATTTTCAATGCGGAATTCCGGTTCCGGTATGTAACAGCGTAAAAGGTGTAATTCCGTTGTTTTGACCTAATTTAATGTTCCTAATGATAAAAGAAAAAAGACATATAGCCCCCCCACCAACACTGATTTTTATAAATTTTATAAAACATCAACTAATAATTAAAATGGTGTCTTTAATAAATCGTATCCATTCTACTGTTGTCGGTAAGGGATCTAAAACCCCAATATTCGGAACTGGGGGAAGTGGATTTCAACTTAGGTTCACCATAAAATTCAGCAAAGTTTATAATGTACAGCATATACAAAAGTCGAAAACAACAGGTTTCTTCTATGTTTTTTATATACATACACTCTGACAAATGGCGAAAACATGTAAGCTTTGTTCTTCTCTTTTCTGCATGTCTGTTTACGAAGATCTCATATCTTCGGTAGTCGACTGGTTAGAGGTTTAGACTTTCACGCGAAACGTCGTGGGTTCGAATCCCTTGAAAACCTATGCATTTTTTTAGTATTTTTAACTCTATATTTTTGTGTGCGGTATTTGGTCAAGACAAGATCCTCCAGGGACTACGGTTTGTATTTTTACCACCGCGAAACGCTTTTGCGATGCCGTGGATGACCACTCTAAGCACATATTTGTTGTAATGATTTTATTTTAAGTGGCTAATTAATGTTTTGATGTGTATGCTTTTGTATAATTTGTATGAGGATTTTGGTGTGAATTTGTCGTGTAAAATGTGTGTATTTCTACGGTAAAAATTAGGTAAAATTTGTGCGTAAGTGTGCTTTTGTGTATGTAATTGTGGTGTGTATAACGTGTGATTTTGGATGTGACACATGGCAATGTAGAACTAAAAGTTGGTTCTGGAGATTGCGAAATCCAGTTAATTTTGTCACAGTTTTTCTGTACAGGGCTGTGATTTTATGTTTTGATTAAAATTTGTCCAACATTGCTCTGTACTTTTGAATTTATTTTTGCATTTATTGTTCCCTGTGCATGCGTGAATTTTGCACTGCCATGTGAATTTGAGTGTGAAGTGGGATGTTAAATTGGATTCATTTTTGGGTGTGGATTCTGGGAATTCAGAGCTAACTCAAAACATTTCAAAAATTGAGCTAAAATTAGATTTTTGTTTATATTTTTGATTCCACGAATTTGCCAGAAATCTGGGTATTTAAGAGGTTGAGCAGTTGTCTTGGGGCTCAGTTGCCTCAAGATTGCTGCCAGTCGGGTAAGTGGCGCTGCCACCTTTTATTGTTGTTTATATTAATTTAACGTTTGATTAAATAAACGGTCTTTGCCGTGTGGAAAAAAATTAATTATAAGTAAGCTTAGGATATTGAGCGTCAGTTAAGACTAGCAATATACCCAAGGCTCACGCGGGCTACAGGTATGGTTTTTTTGTGGTGTTGGAACTTGATCATTGTGTATATATTTAACGTATATAATGATTCCACAGATGAAGCAAAAAAGTGGACAATTTTAAACAAAATTTTCAAACCGGAATTCCGGTTCCGGTATGGTTTTTGCCTATTGGCAGAACCGCAACCGGAACACGATTTTCGTCGGAACCGGAAGCGCAACCGGAATTCCGGTTTCTCCCTGATATATATTTGGATGGTAAGCTGCGGCCTACCCAAGATTTGTTTTAATACCAGCCACAAGCTCGTAGGAGACAATACAATTCCTCCAGTCACTATTTTCCACGGCTACCAGATGCGATAAAAATCTCTATTGTGAAGCTCGTCGTATAGTTTGAGTAAGGTTTCCATTTTTGAGCTCAGCCGAGTTCGTAGCAGGCACACCGTGGTTTTACAGCTAATATTTTCTGTTTTTCTTAACTGTGGTAAAATGTTTTCTAGATAGTAAGTTGTAGCTTTAGCAGGATTTGTCTTAAGATCCGCCAAGTTCGTTGGAGGTAAAATTTTCTGCATCCCTCAGCTGCGGCAAAAATGTGTCTTTGGTGGCGGTACTCATGTGGTAGTTTGCGCAAGCATTGTGTTTAAGATCTGCCGAGTTCGTCACAGAAACACATCGCTTCTGCACGTTATAGTTTATAAATATGTTATATATTTTTCAGGAAGTCGACTGCGTTGAGCGAACATATCTAAACAACGTTCCTGGCGGGCTGATTCCGCTTGAACTGTATTGGGCGCGTCGGCGGCGCCGTCTTTTGTTTCTTCTCGCCCTCACAATGTTAATGGTCTGGCTTTCCGTTGTTGTTGCAATGAGCACGCTATTGATTTATCGATATTTCCATCGCCAGGTTGGTAGCTATAGTGTTTTAGCTCAAATTACTTTTGGAATAAAGCATTTTCTTCTCAACCAAATCGTGTCAGCTTTTTTAACGTTAAGCGAACGTGTTGACTGTAGTAATAAATTGACTGAAGGATTGATGGAAAATATTTCCGTAGGGCAAACGAACGAACGAATTAACCAAAGTCCACATGGAGTTTTGGTAGGCTCATGGAAGAGTATACGCTTAGACAACTTACTCATAATAGCATCATCACGACATTATTTCGTTTCTCCACGAAAGCGGCGATTTTGAAAATTCTTTCAGGTTAAAATTAGTGCAAATTTATACATCGTCTCACGGGTAGCAATATGGACGATTTAGGCCAAATTTTAAGGTTACTCGATGGTTTAAATTTCTGCTTCATGCAAGAAATATAGCTTTCAAAAATCATCATTGAAGCTAAAAATGTATATATCCCAAAACTAGACATTGTCGCACATAGCCTGGCAATGTCTTCACCCAAACGGCTAAAATTTTCGCATTAAGAGTATGCTTACAAATGAAAATACCACTTCGATTAGCTAATAATGGTATCAGATATATATCCTTTTCATGCCAAAATGATCCCCGATTTGTATGTTATAGTAAGTTCCCATTGATAACATCGATTTTGTTCAAATTTTTAATTTAAGCAATATTTTCGTTCATTCAGTCACACATTTGTATCACTAGTGTCATTGGATTAGGAAGCGTGACCATGCGCTTTAGTGTTTTGGGGCCGTTTTTCGCCACGGGGTCGTCACATCGAAAAACGGAGACCACTTTGCTGAATACCGCTGTTTGGAATCACTTTTGCCTGAGACGGATTTTTTAAATTTGGGTATGTTGCGTGCTTATGCATTCAGCCCACGGTGTTTTAAAGTTTGTAAAAATACATGAAACTATGGGGATATTCATTGTATAAAAATTTTGTTCCCCTCACTTTTTTGAAGGCTATGAACAGACTAAAACTTGAGAACATACCGACAGCTACAGCTGCTATATTCTGCTGCATTGTTTATAGCATCCGGTTTCGAGCAATAAGTTAATTAATGAAATATCTGTGAGTAAAAGTAAAAAATACAAATTAAAAATCGAAATAAAAAATTTAGGAAGCTTCTTGCTGGTTGGAGGTTAAAAATGAGTTTGTAGGTTACCGTGCTCTCTGCTTCAAATTGCAATGTCCTTGTAGTGTGTCCGCTGCCAACATATAAGCTCTTTTTCCGCTTAGATGGAGTCCAGATTTGGGTCAATAAGTTTGTTGGGTTCATCGCATTAAACAAGCCTACAAACCGTAAAAATGTTTCAACGTTTACAATGTTGTATGGTGCTGCTGTGGATTTTCGCAGTTTGTCAGCATGATAGCACGACATTGAGTAGCGTAGATTTATTTAAACTACTGCAGTGGCCGTCATCTTTATTTGTAGGCCGTTACGGCGTTAGAAAAAAACAAAACTTAGCCTGGGGGATTTGTGAGTGACATCCTCGGATTTGCGTTTAGGCTTAGTCTAAACCTTGTGTAACATATAAACCTTAGGCTAAGACATAGACGTTTTTTGTCAGGAACGGCGTAGCATGCATTACACTGCTAAACCTTAAATTGGCCTGTTACTACTGCAGGTAATATTTTTAGCAAATTATTTGGGGTTACTGTGGTGCTGATTTGAGAAGAAACGATCACTATGAGCGCTTGCAGCAGCGGGTCGAGGTTGACGAACAAGGTGGATTCGAACGAATTGAGGTCCCTAAATTCGGCGATCAGTTGCCGGCTGTCTTCGTTCATGATTTTAAAAAGGTTGGTTAGTATCGAGTTTTGCTGAGTAGGATCACATAGCCAGAGTTGTGTGCCATTTTTCCTAACGCAATCTTAACGTAGATAGTAGTCTTTTTGTGCTAGTAGATCCATTATTCACGGTTATATAGATGTGGGCTTGATTGAGATTATTGAGCGGAGCGAGGCGAAGCCGAGCGAAGCGTTTTTATTTTCTGTCTGGGAGTAAAAAGGTCGATGTCAGTCCGTTCGTTCGTTCGGTCCGACGGATCTCAAGAACCACTGAACCGATTTTAAAAAACATTTTTTGTTTGAAACCTATCATGTCAGAGTGTGCACCTGATATTTGGGATTAAAAAATTTTGAGTGGTTAATTAATAATTGGCTAATTAGTTAAGTTTATGCAGCTAAAATAGAGAATTTTGCAATATTTGTGTCATTTATTGAAATAGAATCGTTTCGATCAAACCATTATAGGGTTTTTTGGGTCGAAGAATTCAAATATAAACTTTTTACCAATGATAAAGCCCTATGCCCTATGCATACAAGAAATAAAATTGAGTACATACATTCGTAATGCGACAGCCCAAGCTCCGCTCACAAATGTAGTTCCACTACCGACTAGTTCTATGCTCGATTTGCTTCTTATTTGTTTAAATTGAGCTGAATTGTGTTTAAAATGACTCACACGAAAAACTAATCACTTCGAAAAATTTCTTAAGATGTATTTTTATGATTTTATGTATGATATGAATGGTAAGAATATCGCGGTTTACGTATGATGTGTAACACATACGACGTGTGTATTTGTTTTAAAATTGTTATATGTGCGTTAGAGTTTCAAGAAAATTTCTCAGACTCCCAAACCATTTCATAAAATTAAATAATCATGGCAACATAGTATCGTTCAGCACAAATTGAATGTGTTTGTCTTTTAAATACTGTTTTTGCATAGTATATTGTTACGCTTAATGTTAATATTTCAGGAAATTTACTAATTTGTTAAAATAATAATCAGGTGTTCTTTGTTGTAGAATTTAACCGAAATTGTTAATATTCATAGTCATCGATGCTTCTTGAAGTTGAATGTGTTTGTCATATAAATTCTGTTTTATGTTTAGTATTTTATTCCGCTTAATGTTAACATTTCAGGAAATTTATTTGATTGGTAAAATAATAATTAGTTGTTCTGTGTTTTAGAATTTAACCGCAATCGTTGACATTCATAGTCATCGATGCTTCTTGAAGTCTTCGTTGGGAAGTGTTCTGCCGCCGAAAAATTTTGGCGACTTGTTGATGAAGCTAAAAGTTAGCAATTAATGAAACGGAGCTACGAAGCGAGCGGAGTTTCCACTGATAATCTTGTTAGCGGCAAAAATCTTATAAATTTATTTTTTATCGTTTGTGAAGTTCATAACTCATCATCGGATGGATGGACCTTCACAAACTTTTTCGTTTGATCAAAAATTCAGTCTATTGTGCCATTTAGTTAGAGATAAACCCGCCCATCACGTGTTCTGGGTCAGAATGGGCCATCCAATCTTGGATCAAAAGTCAGTTCTTTTGAAATTTGGCCATCTGTGTATCTACATCTGGAGGGCATTTGTGTGAGAGCTGCCGTTTTTGAGCATTGAGCCAAAGTTTAAAAATACGACAAAAAGTTAAAATTTCAAAATTTTCGCAAAGCCAGTTTTTGCTTGTCGGTGGTGAACTATGGGATTATTTATTGGTTTAACATCATATTGGATGTGTTATTAAACTTGTGGAACGGTGCCAGACCAAAATTTGGAAAATTTTGACGCCAAAATAGTCAAATTTCGCCAGTGTTCCAGTATAGATGCATGAATGTCAATTGAATGTGTCTATAGATTTATGGGGTTGGTAAATACGATAAAAGAAATTGTATTTGCGTGGTATTCATCAAATAAGGCAAGTCTAGGTAATTCTTCAAATGATAAATTTTCTTAAAATTTGCGTTTTTAAATTTCAAAAGTTTTTGTCTTTTTAGTCATTGGAAGAAGAAATAAAGATTTCTATATATTATTAATGTGGCCATAGCATTGTCATTGAGCTATTGCCGGTATACAATTATGGAAAATCGTCAAATAACGGCTGAGTAGCCACAATCCCTTCGTTCCCCTTGCTTTGCGAATTACTGGTTTATGTGTCAGAGGCGAGTTGTAACTTAGAATTATACAGTCATTCGGATATTACTAAATTCGGACACCAGCTGCATAAACCATTAGTCCACGTTAGGTACTTACTGCTGGGCTGTTTTTTTGTCAATGCAACTACGTCTTCAAACCCGATGACCTCGTACAAATCACTAGTTTCTCTTGCTACGATCAGAAACGCATAGTTGTTGTTTTGCGGTTACTATTTAGTGCTTAGCATCGTAACATTTTATTGACCGCGTTCACATATAGAGGAACCATACACAGTGTTCGTTGACAGCATGGATACACTCAAAGGCGACGAGCACATTACCTTTATGCAGTAAACAAACGCGCAATGGAATGTGCATGTAGACACATTACGTTCGTATATCAACACGTTGCCAACGCACAGATGCACAAATCCGGCAGGTTCATTTCAGAATTATTAATGACTCAGCAGAACTTTAAAACGTTTCTTTGGAGTTTGCCATTTCGTTTTCTTCTACACCAGTGTATGGTATAGGTTTACACTAAGTCGACGATTAAACCTATTTTAGTGAACAGTTTTTAATTCATAGTGTCACCATTTTATTTAAAGTTACGCTAATTTTTTCAAAACAAAGCCGAAGTTTAAGGTATCTTGAGCATTGTGAGAGTGCCAAAGAGCTGTCAGAGCCAACCGGGATCAGCGAGATTGTTCAAAATCCCCCTATTTTCGGACAGAAAGTGCAAGTATGTGGCACAATCAACGTATTCCCTGCGTTTTAAGATATGTGGTAAAAATATTGTTCAAAGTACGACATAGTCCTGAAAGCAATGTGTAACCAACCAACTGAAACGAAACTAATATTCTGACATTGGGTTTGTCTATAGGTATGAGAAATATCCCTGCTGTGCTAGGTAACCAAGCTATTGTATGCAGTGCACCAAATTACCCGTATTTACCATTCTT
>JASANE010020382.1:0-38560 GCA_030248225.1 Trileptium ribeirensis | reverse complement strand
TTTGGAGCGGGTTCGTGCTCGCCAATGAATATAATTAATTTGGCCAATGTAACCTTTAGGTCCGGAAATGAAATGCATGCTATGCTGTTCTCGATATACTAAGCCTAAGCCTTAGTCTTAGACTAAGTTAAGGTTTCTATATGAACCATGTAAGCCTAAATTTCATGTGTTCTTTTTATTTCCAACGTTATAACACCAGCCCCTAAAGGTGACATGGGCCATTAATTTATCGGGCATGTCTGCATATGTAGAACGTCGCAGGTCTAAAATTTTCTTACTATAAAATTAGAAATTTAAAGAATTTACGAATTGTTATTGCCAAAATTGATTCCTCATCTTAGGAACGTATTCAGCAGAAGTTGCTAACGATAGTCTTATCATTTACCGTCTCATCGTTACCGTATTCAATCACCGCATTGCAAAAGCACTTTTATTTCAATTAATCATTATAGCTTAACATCTTTGCATCCGCTAATTTTTTCAACAAGAACCGTTCTATTTTACTTTTGGCTTCTAACGCTTCCGTATTGCGTTGCTTCAAGCTTCCTGCAGGCGCTCTCATCGACATCTGAGCGCTCCGTCGACACCACCCCATCTGCGTTGGCTCCAACCTTGACCCGCCAAAATCAGCGCCAGATTTAACTGAGAACCGAGCCCATTTGGGTTGGTGTCGAATCGAGAACCGCCAACATCTGCCCCAGATCGCGATGAAACATCTCCGTATTTCCGGTGGGCTCCAGCCGTGACCCTCCTGCGCCAGATTTAGTACTGACCTGACCCATCTGTGTCGGTTCCAACCGCGACCGTCCGTAATCTGCGCCCCGATTTGGTACTAACTGTTCCCATCTGCAGTAGGCTCTAGCTTCGACGCTCCGCTAACTCGAGAATACCCTGCAACCACCGGCATGCTCGATCTGTGTCGGCCTCAAGTGAGATCCGGTATTACCGATTCTAGACGAAGCTGCTCCCATTTGAGTCTTGTCTCAGCTTGAGCATACCGCTAGCTTCAGACCTGTCAGTGTAGTGAACTTTCGCCCATTCGAGTTCGATCCGGGGGCGGCGCTCCCGACATGCCGCTTGCTGCTGAACTTACATCTCCATATTGCGTTGTATCGAGGCCGGCTGTTTGCGTCGGCTTAAGGCCTGAAATCCCGTCCAATATGCGCTATATGTGTTAATAAACACACATATGACAATTACGTAACATCGCTTGATACAGAATTAATGACATACAGAGTCAGTTGCAACACGCGACAATCTGACAAGGAAACTTTTCGGTTTTTGCACAATAGTACAGTAACTAAATAATGGCGTTTGTGTACTGGAGTGTGTCGAGAACGGTTTTTTGTGGTTTATAACTGTAAATATATATGTGTTAATTATCATGTATATATATATATGGCGTTCTTCTTTCTTAATAACACCCCAGCAATCTCTTTACCCTGCGGTATACTGGGTAATCACTGTCATGGAGATAGTACCGTTTGTTTATAGTGAAATTTGCCAGGCATGAATAGAACATAATTACACTAGTAACTCCGCAAAGCCCGGGAAATGAAATGGGTATAATGGCTGCTATATTGTATTTAGTGACCATTTCATCGTTCCAAATTCAGGTCCATGAGCCTATTTAAAGCAGAGCTGAGTCTAATGGTATCAAAGCAACATAGTTTACTGCAAAAAAGTACATACAACCTTAAGTAATTTTTAGACAAGATATTTTTCGTTTGTTGCAGAACAAACTCACTACAACAGAAATGGGGAAATATGTCCACTTACACCTGAGTTAACTCAGATTCAGTGGCTGATGTGCCCCTATTCTGTTTTAGCTTTGTTTTGTCATCATTTTATTTTGCTATATTACCTATATACTTAAATTTAGCATATTCAGTGACAAAATATTTTTGTTTGTTGTAAACTTCCGTTATATCTTCAAAATTGACCAATTTCGGGCTGTGGGAAATTTTAGAAAAGATCTCAACAACAACAGCAACTTCATCAGCTTTACGACCAAGGGAATAATTTCTTTCATATCTCAAAATGTATTCGATCAAGTGTTCTGCCTTAACATTGTAGATTCCGCATAGTTTCTACTCTCACAAAGCGCGAAATTGTATCCTGCTGTTACTAAAGCAATTTAATCGCAACTCAGCTATTTTGCTCCATCTGTCATCGTCAAAAGTTAATACAAGGAAAATTCACAACAATCAGTCAGTCAAGTCAATCAGGCCAATAAGCCAGAATAATTCAAGTCATGAGCAACACAGTTTGATTGAATTTTAACGGAGAAAATCTTATTATAATAACTCCAGGAGGTATATAATTATTTTACTATAATATATACAAATTTATAAACTCACTTTATAACATACATGCATAGGTTTTATATATGGATTTTATGATGAGTTTGAAGTTCTATAAATTATTGTTCAAGTTAATTTTCGGTTATAATATGAGATGGAGCAAAATAGCTGAGTTGCGATTAAATTGCTTTAGTAACAGCAGGATACAATTTCGCGCTTTGTGAGAGTAGAAACTATGCGGAATCTACAATGTTAAGGCAGAACACCTTAATATCGAATACGTTTGAGATATGAAAGAAATTATTCCCTTGATCGTAAAGCTGATGAAGTTGCTGTTGTTGTTGAGATCTTTTCTAAAATTTCCCACAGCCCGAAATTGGTCAATTTTGAAGATATAACGGAAGTTTACAACAAACAAAAATATTTTGTCACTGAATATGCTAAATTTAAGTATATAGGTAATATAGCAAAATAAAATGATGACAAAACAAAGCTAAAACAGAATAGGGGCAAATCAGCCACTGAATCTGAGTTAACTCAGGTGTAAGTGGACATATTTCCCCATTTCTGTTGTAGTAATTTTGTTTTGCTGCAACAAACAAAAAATATTTCTTGTCTAAAAATTACTTAAGGTTGTATGTACTTTTTTGCAGTAAACTATGTTGCTTTGATACCATTAGACTCAGCTCTGCGAAAGCTAGTAAGCATGCCATGCGGACGACGTTTAATGAATATTCATTCTTGAGTCGTATGAACGCGTTTCAGAAGCAGAACTCTGCAGTAAATGTAAAGTCTCGTATGTACCATAGGAACTGAATAAATTTGTATTGTATTGTATTGTATTGAGCTCGGTGAGGCGGTTCAAAAGGATGTCCATTTCTCAGTTTTTCAAAAAATAACCAATTTTTTGAAAATAAGATCGTATATTAATTAGCCAAGCATACTGTAAAGTCCGGAAAATGTTCATTTACAAGAGAACAATGTGTTATCTACAATGTATGAAAATATATAGTGTATGCTTCACCGCTGGTATTTAGGCATGCCAGATGTGGCCGGTATATGTAGTTACGACTGTCATATTATGTACAATTTGATTTTGGTATGCGACATATAAATAAGTTAGAAATTATGCAAAATATTTGTCGTTTACTATTGCGAAACGAAACTTTCGCTCAGTACATGTACGATTTTGTAATAAACAGTTGTGCGGTGTAACTTGGAGTGCGGAACAGCATTATCTTATAGTTCTGCATCAGTAAATAGGGTAATATCCCACTAGCTCTGTCGGCACTGAAGTTTGTTTTCGCCTGATATTTTTAACACTGTGGATATATCGGGTTATTATAGAAAGCGACCACTGGAGTGTGTTTAACAACTGAAACTAGCACATGGCATACTTGGATTCTTATTACTGCATCTAGGACTAAACAGAAAATTGAAAAGTAGAGCAGCAGGAATATCTGATTAGTGCATATTTCGTACACTTCAGAGGAAAGGTGGGCATGGTTGCCAGACCAAGGCATCGTTGTAAAATGTAAGCTATTTTTCGAAGTATATAATATTCCGAAACATAGTCATGAATGTTACATAGTCACAAATATTGTCTAGAAAAGTAATATCATATAATCATGTCGTAGATTTTCAATGTCATGCAGGCGGGAACAGAAATGTTTTTAGTTTATGCAAAATTTAGAATTATGCAGTGCATGGATACATATTAATGATACCGCAAATGATACTAATGAACGCAAACATTTTAAGACCCAAAATGAGTAATAAAAATTTTCGTGCATAAACAACTTGCAGAAATTTAGCATTTTAAGAAAATAAAGGTCAGAGAAACATTTTGGAAAATTTATTTAATTTTGAAGATGTTCACAATACCGTTGGACATCAGCCAGAATAATGGCACGCGGAGCGGGTAAACCAGCCGGCCGGGAAAAACCACCGGCTATCTAAACGGCCTATTGCTGACTCGATGCCCAAAACGATTAACTCTAAACACAGAGCTTTGTGATTTTATTGTATTTATATTGAGAATAGTTAGTAACAAGTCGTCAATTTACGTTTTAAATAACTGATAAAATATACAAATAAATGATATTAAATGGCAATTTCTAACTATAATAGGTATGCTCTTATCGTATAGACTAGTTTTGTTTGGTGGAATATAATTGCAGCGGCGTACAAAAAGCAGTCAAAACGCAGTGTTGCCGGGCGTCAGTGGAGGACGCTAGAACAAGTTATTCTCAAAGACACCGGCACAGATCATAGGAAGCGAATTTGGGGTTGCACCCGTCAAAAAATTTTGTGAATCGAGTGTAACATTAATTCTTTTAGTTCGTGACACAAATCCAAGGTAATTTTTACAGCAAGCTGGTAATTGTTTCCTTAATTTTGCATCCCCTTCCACCAAAATTCCGAAGGTATCTGAGCCAACGTTTTTCTAGCAAGCGACAAATAAGTGTTTCATAATAACACAACTAATAAGCGTCACATCGTTCTGCGTACGAATTTATTCACACGACACATACAGCGACCTATTCAACAGTATAACTTAGAGTCGATGCGATTAAAAGACCGATGGGGTAGCGCTTACGAAGAAGAACACACGGGACGCTTTGTAGTTTAGTAGAGTTGTTAGTTAGGCGATAACACAGCAGCCATACAATTTTACAATTTCTATACAATACAAATTTTATTCAGTTCCTATTGGTACATATACGAGACTTTAGATTTGCTGCAGTGTTCTGCTTCTGAAACGCGTTCATTTTATTTGAATGGAACGTGAAAACTTAAACAACAACAGCGACTAATTTCAAGCAATAAAACCTTTAAAATTTTAATAACATATGACAAATTTTATGATTTTGCAAGAGTATATTTTATAAACTATTAAATATATAACGTATTTTAAATATATTTGTAGAAAAGTGTCAGGGTAAATAAAGTGCTATACGCCGATCTGGAATGTAAAGTCTTAAATGTTTTCAAACAATGTTTTATACTATATATGGCTTTCAACCGTTAAAAAATACACAAAATGGTTTACCGTTGTTCAAAGATTGAATCTCAAACAAAGACTTTACTTATTGCATTGTTCGGATATATAAAACAAATTCCTCATAATCATTACCATTAGTCATGCAGACTGATTTGTTTAGAATGCTGTTAGCTGCACTAGCGGATCTTGAAGGGGGCGGTGGGGTGGCTCGAACACCCTCATCAGATTTTCTGCGAATCATCTAATGTTTGAACAAAAAATATAAAATGTATTATAACAGTATGTTGACCAAGGATGGTTTGTGGTTCGCTCATCCCTCCCTCACCCTAGCCAGGAATTTCTAGATTCACCAAGTCCGTATCAGTGATCTTCTTCTTCCTCTTTTCCGTCAGCCATTATCCCACTTGGAGGCGGGGTCGGCTCTAATGGATCGAGTTCGCCATCTTAGTCTGTCATGAGCTTGGTCGGGATGCAGTTGTGAAGCGGCCAGGTCTGCATGTAGTGTGTCGACCCATAGTTGTTTTGGCCTGCCCCTGCCTTTGCGTCGTTTACCATCCACCTCGATGTTGTGGCCGATGTGCGCCAAAGAGACAACGTTGGACATCAGTACGTGTCCGTACCATCGTAGGCGATTTTCGCGCAATTTTTCGCAGATTGGGGCAACTCCACAACGCGTGCGGATGTCAATATTACGGACATGATCGTATCGTGTAATTCCGCTACACCATCTCAACATTTTTGTTTCCATGACGGAGAATCTGCTCTCGAAGTCCGTATCTGTGATATTAGCCATAAAAGCATTCTTTCATTGACAATAATTAGAAATACCGTAAGTAGTGTTTACACAGCAAAAAGTGAGTCCTCTGAAGGGCAGACAACAATAAAAACTTTATATGCCTTCATTTTTGCAAAGGCATGGTGTATTATAATCAAAAGTTTATGATGATTTCTGGATTATACTTAATTTTTTTAGGCTTAATTATACTTAAATTATACTTTCTTGGATTATACTTAATGAAGGCTTTGCTCAATGGTGCCCTTAATCTGTACCTAATCCGCGTTTTTCCAAATACCTTAAGCTATGTATCGTTAAATCATTACACCGGGAAATCAGCAAAAAGCCGATACTGCTAGGAAACTCCGATTGGGTAGTCGATACCGCCCCAAACAACGTAGAGATGTAGTCGAAACCAGTTGGAAATTTGTGGCGGAGAACGGGGTTTTTTGGTTAATCCACCTCAGCCCGATATTGGTCAATTTTGAAGATACAGTGATAATTTCAGTACCACTGCTGATTCAGAAAGTATCATTTCGGCCGTTTTTATAACATTTTTTCAAATTTTTTGTCTTTTGGGTCTTTCCAGCAATTTCGAAAAAAGTTCTTTAAAATTTTATATAACATTCGAACCATATTGACGTGTAGAGTCGATTGATGGTAAATCAGCTCCTAAAAATCGAAAAAAGTTATAAAAATGGCCGAGATGAACATTTTCTAATCTAAACCAGTTCGTTGAGCTGAGTCGAGTGGTACTAAAATTATCGTTGTAACTTCAAACTTGACCAACATAGGGCTGTGGGGGCAGAGCTAACCGAAAATACCCGAAAAAACACCATACCATTAATGGCATGGCAATATGAAATATGCCATTACACAATCGGATAAGGCAATCTACGTAAGTTTGGCCGACTCTCATATTTTATAAGACTTTTGTTACAGCCTCTAACTCTAGGTTGCACCAATCATTATATACTGACTCTAAAAATAAATATTTGTATTATGAGAAAACATTCACGCTAAGTTAGTATGATATTTAGGATAAGTTTATACTACTTAATCGATTAAATACACATTTCGTTTAGTTCATACAAACTCAGTGAAGCTTGAAATTTTCAAATTCCTCGACTTAATGTGATTATGAGTCCTATTTCACTGATTGCTCAGCCGATTACTTGCGATATGAACAAAACAAAATTTCATGGTGCTGTAAACAAGGAAGGTAACCTTGCAAAAGTTATGCCCCAAGTAACCCTGAGGGGCGTTATGTCACCGTTAAACAACAGCTAAAACTACGCCCTCCCCCGGCTTAGGCTTCGGTTTAGTGTATGTCTCATATAAGGACCCTAACTTAGGCTAAGCCTTAAACTGAGTATATCAAGAATGGTAGGGCCTATATTATATTTACGGATCAATTCAAGTCTTTCTCCCTAGAATATCTTTTCAAGTTCCCCCCCGCCCTATAGTGCTCTTTTCAAGTTTTCCCCCGACAATATATCAGCGCGTTTGAAGTAATAAGAATTAAGAATACGACAACTCAGCGACACCCTATACGGCTGGGGGTTTTGGTACCGCCGTGCACATAGACGAAAGTCAGTTTGCGCACAAGGTCAAACATCACCGTGGTAGTGGTCCTCAGTCTGACGTATGGGTGTTTGGTATCATGGATGCTAGCACCACACCGGCTGTGGGATACATGGAGGTGCTCGAGAGGCGAGACGCAGCAACGCTGCTTCCAATTATCCAAGCGGTTGTTCGTCCGGGGTCAGTCGTGCACAGCTACCAGTGGGCGGCGTATAACAATATCAGCTCGCTTGGATTAAACCATCTAACGGTCAAGCATCAACTACATTTCGTCTATCCGCACACCAGGGTCCATACGCTGAACATCGAGTGTACTACAACCACCAGAAGATTCGAACAAAGCACATGCGTAATGTGCGTCGCGATATGCTGCCTGGTTAGCTCAACGAGTTCTGCTGGCATGACCACCACCAGCAAAATGCGTTCCAATCACTGTGCGCTCATATCGCGGAACAGTTCCCTTTGGTTTAGCTGTTTCATATCACAACAACCCTCTTCAGGGCTAATTTATCCCAACAGCCCTCTCCAGGACTAATTTATCCCCCAACAGCCCTCTCCAGGGTAACCTGCGGCTGTCTGCCAGGGGCGGCTCCTATGGCGATGGAGTAGTCTGGCACTGCTGGGCTGGGGATCATACCCTGTCTACCATTGCAGACCTAATGTAGTTCATGTTTCTCCCCCAATAGTGCTCATTTCAAGTTTTCCACCCTCTGTCCTGGGGGGGAACCTGAATTGATCCATATTTACGCCCTTAGAGTTACTTTAGCCAAAATTATTATATACACGTCTAGCTAGATGTTCTTAAATTTTCTTTTCAGCCTCGTGGAAATGTGATAGAATGGTTAATGCCTGGTTATAAGTATATAATGACTTAACAGACTGCTAATTTTGAAATTTTACAATTTAGCAAATTTAACAGCATATCTCGGTGTAGCAATACACATATTTCAGAAAACTTCGCTAGCTCAATTTCAATAATATTTATGGTGCGTGTCGTTTTATAAACAATGGTTCCAAAAAAGTCTACCTTGCGAAACATTACGTTAACTCGTGTACTCGTTTATTGTGTAATGCTATTTTGGACGTTCGTTATCTACATCGCAGTATGAGGCTCCTTAACGAACCATACAACCACTCCACAGTGGATTTTATACTGGCTAGTAGCGCACGAGGCTCAGGTCAATCAAACAACTCAGGTATCAGGTTCAATTCGCTGTCGCGGCAAAAAGTTTTGTAAAAATAAAAATACACGCCAATTTATGTATGGAAAGGTTTAATGCTATATATGTATATATATAATACATAGCCATACCTAGTAAGAAAGAAATATAGTTGTCGGACGTAGGCCGTAAGGCAATAATTACCGATTTTATACGCTATGATTATTTCAGAAATTTTAAAATAAAAATTTTATTATAACTTTTATGAAACGAATCAATCGATCGATGGTTTAAAAATTTTTTATACGCATGAATATTCGTAACGCGGATGAATTTATTTAACAATGAATGTATGAGAATATGTGTTTGATTTGGACACTATATTGTATTCTAAACAAGTCCACAGATTTATCTCATAAAGTGGGCATACAACACAAGCTTAGAATCGTTTTGTTACAAAATAGGCTAATACTAAAAGTAGAGGAGTTTGAATTCCTTCCGCATCTACCATACTGGGTAATCAGCCGTGCAGCTATGTAAAAATTTAATGGATTATGTTCCCCCGTCCCTTATATTTGTTCCGATGGTTCTACTCAAGCAAAGCCATACTTTAAGCTGTTTTGATTGAGATGAAGCAGTATCAGCTTTAGTGACAGTAACAGGATACTTAACTAATCTTCAAATATTTTTGATTTGCTGTATCTGATAAAAGATTTGGTATTTTCCTTTTGGAAATAAATTTTCAACCCAAATATTTATCATTATGCAACGGACCAAACAGGATTGAGGTCGCGAAATTGACGCATCCGATCCAACGTAACAGCTATGAAAAGTAAAACGATGTAATTTTGAGTAGCGCGGGAAGGGGACTAAACAAAATGACACGTGTCTGTCACTTACCATTGACGTTTTTCACAAAAGCTTTAATATGAACTTTTCTTATGTATAAATATCACTGAAATTATAAATTTTGTCAGATATTTTACGCTTAATTTTGCCATGTGAATATGGAAATATCAATTGATATGTACGTCCATTGTTTTTAGTCTCAAACAACGTAAACCAGTTGCATGGTCTAGGAGACATTTTTCGTTCCCATGAATTTTTATCTAGTTTAAGTCGACGAATGAAAATTTCAAATCAAGTTGGAGATGCTGTATTTGAAAGTAACGAACTTTCATCACAAACTCGTGACTTTTATATAGACGTGAACAAAAAATTGAAATTTTGCTAAAATTGCCAGCCGGCAGAGCATTTCCGTTACTACACAGCTATAGATGTATTAAATAAAAAAATTTCACTGGATCCCTTTCGGATCCCCTCCTCATCGCCAACGTCAATAAGAGCAGACCCAATTTCGGAATTGTGGCAGCACCCCTACTAGTGTCTCGGTTATAGCGATGTTACGGAAGTGGGGTACCGTTTGACCTATAACGTGCTAAATTATAGAAAATACGTAATTTTTGTATCACACTACACCTTTGTAGAAAAGATGGATAATCCGCAAAACTTACTTTGCAGCAATGATGGTATATACTCGAAGAATCCAGCAGAGTCAGAGCCTGAAGGTACGACTCTTTTTCGTACTCTAAATCATAAATATTTAGTCCATATTTGACCTATACTAGACCGGTAATAATTTAAGAAACTAATATTGGCCGAAAAGAGAATAATTCCTCTTCTATCGGTTCACAGTAATAAACGACAAAATGATATCGGCGAAGGGAATGGTCATATTTATCAGACCAGAGATTTTTGTAAAAATTGATTTAAGTCAATATATATTTAGTGCCTTGCGAAATTTTCGCCCTGTTAATCATCATTAAGTTTCCCGAACCATTACAGCTTATGAATTTGCTCCATGTATCCATAGCCCGCGCTGGGTGTTTCAAAGAATTTGACAAATTAATGGATTAGTGTTACTTAACACTCTTCTGACCTACACCTAACAAATAATAACAACTACAGAGCAGCCAACGACTATTTGTTTGCATTAGTTGCTAAACTTTAAGTTACGTTTATTGATAAGAATTTGTCAGAAAATTTAATTTGAGACTGTGTAATTGTAAAAGCGTTAACAGTTTAAGATTATTGACTGCAGCAATCAGTAATATCTTCGTTTTATAACAGTAACGCCAACTAATGGATATCTAATAAGTTCATCATCATGTGTCATTAGTAGTTTGATATTGCATGTTAAAAAGTTGAATTGTTAAAATTCTTTCAAGTTGTTTCAGTTTTATCTTATATTTTGGAACCTACATGTATATTAGATTATTTGTTACGATAATTAATTGACGAATTTTTTTAACCCAATAGCATTCAGGTACAATTACTCATACTTAATTGATAATTGGATATTCACTGTTAATATATACTATAATTAATGAATGAAATGACGTCCAATACAATGGATTTTGATACACTACGTGGCCGCCTGTGTTGATTATCAGTGGCCTGTTTCAATGCAAGTGTACTACGAGTCGTCATTGATTTATTGTCTGATGTGGCTCCTACAACAACTACGGATGAAGCAGCGTTGTTCTCAGCCGCGCCCTTCATGGAACCAACAAATAATAACAAAGATGACGGCAACCACGAGCCCAATTCAATCACGGAAAGCACCACCAATGAACGTCGGTTCCATGAAGGCACACAATGCATCGATGGATCGACCAATGATGCATACAGTCTGGTGCAGAGCCGCCGCCGGGTTCGTCCAGCAAACAAAGGAAATGATCCCGGTCCAAAGTCAAATCAATCCACTGGACCCCTGTTTGCACATCATCGTCTCCGCAATGGCCGTGACCAGACATCAGGACGACCAGCCGACGACCATCAGCTAGCCAAACACTCAACGCGACAGAACATCTCGATTTCCACCGGATCTCCATCAACCGATGTCATGCTAAAACCGCCACCGCGCGCTCACCTCTTCATCCGACGGTTTCGATCCGATTTGATCAAGGTCATGGAATCTAAAGGAATAACACCTCAACGCGTTTTCAAGCTCCCAACACGAAGTAGTGATGCTGCATTCCACGTCGTCATTGCTCTTACACTGCTGCCATCAGCTGTTGAATTTTCCTTCTGGCCCGCTGGCGTCGCGTACTGACGATTCATTCTGGATGACGCTGTTCGATCTCGGCTGAAGAACTTAAACGACGACTGCAAAGAGCACTGTCGATCGGAACAGAATCAATAACGATATGGGCAATAGTGGTGCCTCGATTCCTGGCAACAACCTCGAATCCAACAGCATGACTAATACAGTTGTTGATGGCGGCTCGATCAACCACCCAACAACAGGAACGACAGCAAGTCAGGAATCTGTAACTGCCGCCAGCCCTTTAGCACTCGTTGCTGCCACTTCAGAGGATATATCTCATCAGCATTTAACAAGATCTCCCATAATTCTACGGATCAAGCCTACACAGATTAGCAATGAATCGCCCAGCAATAGAAATTATTGACTACCACGGAACAATACTTCCAATCACAGAAATCAATCATCTGCCTTTGGACTGCTGAATTTCAGATCGCTTGCCAAGAAATCAGCGGTTATGCGTGATCTAATAAAAGAAAACAATTTACACTTAATAGCACTAACGGAAACTTAGATGCGTCGTAGCAGCTCAGTTGCTATTCATGAATGTACTCCCACTCACTTCTCAAATGCTGGGAAACCAAGACAGACTGGTCGTGAAGGAGGTTTGCCCATAATCTATAGAACATCTCTACAATATCAAGATCGGCATGACATTTCTCGAATTGTGTATGAAACTTTCGAGTTTATGTGTGGAAGAATAAAGACCGATGGGCGTTTAGTAAGTATATTAGTAGTTTATCGGTCTCCACAAACATAATTGCTTTCATTTTACCTTTACATTACAGATATATTGACAATTATTGCACCTGATTCGCCAGATCTATTGATTATGGAGGACTTTAATATACCCAATATGACAAATGCATTTGACAATATCGTCAGTTCATTTGGCTTAACTCAACGTGAGAGAACAAACTCATGACCATGGGAACACACTGGATCTGGTAAGGTGTTTCTCAAGTAGCACACTCGTGTCAGAAGTTGTAGCAAGAGACTGTGCTGTCTCAGATCGCCGTTTAATCATAACCAATATAAACTGTAACGTTAACTTCACAAGACAAACAACTACAATTAACTATCGGAGCTGGGCACTTATTGACGCTGATGCCTTTGAGACTGCTATTTCTCAACTTTCGATGCCCTTGCATGGATCTTTAGATGACCGAGTCAACTACTTTTATGATTCATTATTTTCCATCGTGGAAAGGCAACTTCCGATTATATCCAGAACAATTCAAGATCGCCCTTCACCTTGGAATAATTCGGAGTGGCGACGAACGAAGACAGTTCTCAGGCGGTTTGAACGTTCCTGGCGACGATCACAGTGTTTACTTGCCAGACAAAAGTATCAAAATCAAAAGAAACTTTATCGACGTCTGTGTCACCAAAAATTTAACAATCATTGGAAGATTAAAATAGATACAGTTAGCAACAATAAAAACTAGAACGTCATAAACACTATGTTCAACCGGAAAAGTCAACCACCTGTGTCACCAGACCGCGTCGACGAATTTGCTAGTTGTTTTCTAAACAAGATAATTGCTATTCGATCGCAGTTTCCGGCATCACAACAAATCTTACCATCAGCGAGTTACCAGGGTCTCCAATTACATCTGAGTCCTGTACCCGAAGAATTCATCACAACTCTCATCACAGAAAGCAATTCCAAATGTTGCGCACTAGACGTCCTGCCACCAGCAGTAATAAAGAAGTTTGCGATTGTTTTAGCTCGGCCAATTGCGGCACTTATCAACGAGTCTATTGAAACGGGAGTTGTTAGCAACAGGGAAAAGACATCAATCATCCATCCTCGACTTAAGCGTCCAAATGCCGACATTAATGACATGAACAATTTTCGTCCAATTTCAAACATCTCTTTCCTTGCCAAAATTATGGAACGGGTAGTGATGGGACAGCTGATCACCCACTTAGAAAGAAACGATCACATTCCCAAATTCCAGTCTGCATATCGCAAAGGTCACTCCACAGAGACTGCATTGGTCAAAATTTGCAGCGATATTCAGATAGCATTTGCAAGAAAACAAGTGACTCTGCTCATGAGCCTGGACCTATCTGCTGCTTTCGATACAATTGATCATACGATGATGCTTCAACGACTTCAAGACGTCGGAGACTCACCTTCCTCATTGAAGTGGTTCGAATCTTACTTGACAAATCGAGAACAGCGCGTTCAACTAGGGAGATCCATGTCAAGGACTACCTTGCAGAGCGGAGTGCCCCAAGGCAGCGTCATTGGACCAGTGCTCTTCAACGTCTTTCTCGCTACGGTGATCCAAATGGTGGCGGCGGCTGGTTTCAATATCCACAGCTATGCTGATGACATTCAGGTATATAAATCTTTCTATACCCCCGAAGAAGCTTATATAGTGTCATCGGTGCAACGTTTATTTGTTTCCTTGAACTCTTGGTTTGGTAACAACAAATTAAAGCTGAACAAATCGAAAACTGGACTAATGTATCTCAGTCGCCAGCAATATGTGGGCCGATCTATTGACATTGGAGGTGAAATTGTACATCCTACTGATACCATAAAGATATTAGGGGTGACTATAGACACGAAATTGACATTTGAGAAACATATCGCTGAGCTTGCAGGATCTTGCACGTGGCAACTACGGGAAATAGGGAGAATTCGAAACCGTCTGGATGTTGATACAACCCATTCAATCGCCAGGGCTTTTGTTATGTCTCGAATTGACTACTGTAATGCATTGTATGGTAGTTTACAGTCTGTATACCTCTTGCCACTTCGTCGTCTTCTGCACACTGCGGCGAGAATGATTTCTGGGACTCGACGACACGAACATATAAGTCCCGTCTTGCGGCAACTTCATTGGCTGCCTCTAGATCGACGAATTAAATACAAGATGCTGATGCTCATTTATAATGCTTTAAGCTCAAACACTCCATCTTACATTGTTGATATGTTGAATCACTCGTCAATGGCCCGAATTGGCCATGAACAAGTACTCCGAATCGATGTAACAAGAACCAGCAGTTTTTGTTATCTGGATCCCTCGGATTGGAACATCTTGCCAAGAGCGTTACAAAATCCGAACCTTGATTTAGCTCAGTTCAAATCTAAACTGAAAACTAATCTGTTCCCGGCTGCATGACTATAAATTGTTTATAACATGACATCTTTATTTGACATTTATTATCCTGCGCTTTTGTCACGCTTCGGCGAAAAAGGCACGTTATAAATGTTTTATTATTATACCAAAAAATTAAAAAAATCTTTTTTTCAATAAATTTATATATCACTCGTACGGCATTGACGAGATGAATCAAAAAAAATCCGTACAAATAAACTAAACAGTTTGATTTTACGAAATATTACATATATCGGAAAAATATAAACGATAACTTGACGAGTGGGTGGATTGTATGGCTTCCAGTTGTAAATATATAGTTTGAGGGTCCAACTTCAATTAGGTCATTTCCTCACGCCCTATGAGTACATTCGGAATAACGTAATGACAGTGATATAAAAGTGCGAAAATGTTGCAGCCGAAACTGCGTACTAACCATTGCATGTATATATATAATCTCCGTTGGTTCTCTATGTATATATCGACGGCACTTTGCGTAAAAGCAAAATATACATCAAACTTTTTTCAATAAATATAAGTTGAACTGGTAGCCTTGGAAACATTTTGTATTTACAATCCCACATAATACACTCTTAAACAAACTCTTAGCCTCTTGAGGACTAAATTTTAATTTTGCAGCTAGTTTTGTAATACTTGAAAATTAGAGCAGACACCAGTAGTAGCAATCGCTTCAACATTATTTTGCTTGGTTTGCATATATGACCTTTGTTTCCGAATTAATATTTGCTTTTACAGGAGGAAGCGGATAAATTTAGACGGCTTATTTTCAATATTGGAAAATTCAGTTAGAACTTTCTCAAATGAAAAACCGATCAATAACTCCTTAAGCGCCGAAGTTAAAAGAATTAAATTTTAACGAATACAGCTACGATTCTCAGTTATGAATGTTACTATTTTCATATTACTTATTCTAATACAAAGCTATATTTTACAGTTATACTTGTTCAAAAATTCCTTAATGGTAAGGAGTTTTTGTGGGCTATTTTTTAATGTACGTAATTCCTTAATAATTAAGCTCGCACTCATGGACTTACATCTGGATGCAAAATCCTTGGAGATGCAATATCTAACGACCGGTAATGACCGAATTATTACTGCCACTTACTATCTAGAGACCAGGGATCAATTAAAGTGTTCCCCCTATAACAGAAGAGGAAAAACTTGAAATGTCCACTATAGGGTGGGAACTTGAATTGAGAAACTTTCTCAATTTAAGCGTTCCAGTCTTAACCCTATGTCTGCAATTGTCCATGGGGGATGGATGATTCCAAGCCCAGTAGTGCCAGACTACTTCATCGAGATAGGAGCCGCCCTGGTAGCTGTGCAGACAGCCGCAGGTTAACCCTGGAGAGGGTTGTTGGGATATTGAAACAGCTAAACCAAAGGGAACTGTTCCGCGATAGGAGCGCACAGCAATTGGAACGCATCTTGCTGGTAGCGGTCGCGCCAGCAGAATTCGTTGAGGTAACCAGGAAGCATAAAGCGACGCACACCACGTGTGTGCTTCGCTTGACTCTTCTGGCGGTTCCAGTATGACTCGATGTTCTGCGTATGGACCTTGGTGTGCGGTCGACGAAATGCAGTTGATGACTGACCGTTCGATGGTTTAATCCAGCGATCTGATGTTGTTATACGCCAACCACTGGTCGCTGTGCACAACTGACCCCGGACGAACAACAACAAAAAATTTTATTAAGAATTTATGCCAGTGGTCGAGAGATCAGCGTAACGGGGTTGCTCTGGCGTTAAGGCCGTCATAACGAGCCCGAAACTCAGGCAATAGCTTACTACTCCTCGTTACTGGTAGCAAGAAACAATATGCATTATAAATTTACAGAACAAAGAATACATAATTACAAAAAGTTTATATTCTTAATAAAGTTTAAACAGAAAGGGAGCAAAATCTCCGCTTACATATGAGTCATAGGTTTCTGTCGTGCTTAAGGGAATTTTCAAAGCTTCAGTTTTTAAGAACATTTCTAAATTTTTTGAAATTTGAGGCTTTGGAAAAGACGTCTGCAGGCAGTTTGTTCCACTCGTTTATAATACGTGAAGGAAATTTGTGGTCCAAAACTGTGGTTTGAGCTCTTTTTTTCGTAACTTTGCCTGGTGACCTCTGGTGATTGTAGTAGTATTATAGTCAAAAAAATCATGAGCCGCGCTGTCTATTTCTTTATGAAGATTTTTAAATGTCATTACCAGATCATTTATTAAGCGGTGTTTTTCAAGCGGTTCAAGACCTAAATGTCGTAGCCTATCGTTGTAGGACACCATTTCTAAACCGGCTCTAGTAAAAATTCTGCGTTAGTAGTATCGTTTCACTCTCTCAATAATACCGATTTCAGTGAGAAAAACAGGTGACCACACGGAAGATGCATACTCAAGAATAGAACATAACATAACTGGTATAGCACACAATAACGCTTCAACATCTTGAAATTTGAAAAATACGAAATATGAAATGAAAAATATGAAATTTAGATGTTTCAACGTCTTGAAACATATAAATATCATATTAGATATACGGAAGGCTTTGGAAACGATGTTATTACAATGAGTGCTAAATTTGAGGTTTTCTGACATAGTGATTCCCAAATCTTTACAGTGATTGCAAGAGGGAATAATTTCATTATTCAAAAAATAGCTATGTCTCGGATTCGTAGATCCTAGATGTAAATTTTGACACTTTGGTGCCGATACTGAAAGTCGCCATTCTGTCGACAAGATTTGGATGCAGTTAAGCGCGTTTTGTAGACTTTGAGTTCCAATAGAGCTATTCTGACGAGGAATATATGCATACAGTTTGACGTCATCCGCAAATAATTTACAGTTAACGTTATTAAATTTCTGATGAACAATATCATTAATATATAGTAAAAACAAAGTAGGACCTAGTACACTGCCTTGCTGAACTCTAGATGAAACTGTACGTCGAGCAGACACTGTACTATTTATTTTGACACTAAATCTTCGGTTGGAAAATAAATTTTCGATCCAGCCCAGTAGACAAATTGATATGCCCGCACAATGCAGCTTATTGAGTAGTTTAGAATGAGAAACTTGGCAAAGTCAATATATACTACGTCAACAGCTGTTCCACGGTCAACAGCTGTAGCCCAATCGTAAACTGTTTCAAGGAGTTGAGTTTAGGTAGATGGCTTTGCAACAAATCCATGCTGGTTAGGTGCAATGACGTCATGTTGTTTAAAAAAGGACCTTAGATGGCTGTTAATAATTCGTTCCATCACTTTGCAAACGTTTGAAACCAGAGAAATAGGTCTATAATTTGATGGGTCTCCAGGATCTCCTTTCTTATGAACCGCTCTTATATCAGCGTGAAGCCAAATATCAAGAAGCACGCCACTAATGAAGGATTGTTCAAATATGTACGCGAGCGGTAAGCATATCGAGTCCCTTATTTGGCGAAGGAAATATTGAGTGAGGCCATCCGGTGAATGACTGTATTTATTTTTTAATTCTGATAGCGTATTATAAACGTTTAAGGGCGTAAAGGGTACCCAAGATAAGTTATGGCTTGCATTGCAAGCGGTTAGTGTTTCGTCATCGGTAATCTATACACTGGCGAAACTGGAAGCGAGTAGTTTGCTGCGACTACTATCTTCAATAAGTATTTCGCCTGACGCGGTTTTTAACACACCATCACCAAATTTCGAGAAACAACGCTTATAAACACACCTAAAAAGGTTGTTTCTGTCGCTTGATTTTAGAATTTTGCTCTCCCGGGTTTGTATAAATTTTGAAATTTCTTCTGACCGTTTTCTGGCCACCTTTTTATATTCGGAAAAGTCTCCGGTGCGTTTGCTAAGTTTTCAATGTTTAGCTTTCTCGCGCTCAATTCGCTGTATATAAAAAGGATATTTAGGTTGATAGAGTCTCTTTAGGAACAAACAGCTCGCAACCAAATAGCAAAATATTATAGAAAAGACACCACATATCGTTTACATCATATAATGAACAGAACATTTGAATAAAATCAACTTTTTGAATATCAGCTTTTCTAAAATCGGGTCTTTTCTTTTAGCCCCCCCCCCGAATTTGGTCAATTTTGAAGATACAGAGCTCATTTTGGTATCAATCGATTCAGCTCATTTTGGTATCAATCGATTCAGCTCTATATGGCGGTTCAGAAAATACTCATTTTAATCACATAGCTGAAAAAATATTTTTCTGATTTTTTGGGGTCCCAGTCGTCCCCCCTTGGGAACCCAAAAATTTTTTCTTCGGAATATGGTCATGTTGGGTACCGTTCGACTCGGTTTGATGAGAGAAATCTACTGGTGTGTATTTTATTGAAATCTACACCACCGTTAGAAAGTTATGAGGAGCCCAAGTAACCCTGAGGGGCTACGTTATAACGTTAGAAAAAAGAACAGCTTAAAGCGGGGGGTTCGGGGGCGGCAGCCTCCCGACTTTGGCTTAGGGTTAGTACATGGCTCACATAGGGATCTTAGTTTAGGCTAAGACTAAGGCTTAGGCTTAGTATATCGAGAAAGGCATGGCCTGCATTTTATTTCCGCCCTTCAGGGTTACTTGGGTCCCTCATAACGTTCTAACGGTGGCGTAGATTTCAATAAAATACACACCAGTAGTTCTAATCAAACCGATTCGAACGGTACCTAACATAACCATATTCCAAAGAAAAAATTTTTGGGTTCCCAAGGGGGGACCTCAAAAAATCGAAAAAAAATTTTTTTCAGGGATGTTGGGAAAATGGGTATTTTCTGAACCGCCTTATCGAGCTGAACCTATTGATACCAAAATCAGTTCTGTATCTTCAAAATTGACCAAATTCGGGCTGGGGGGTAAAAGAAAAGACCCCTAAAATAAAATTCGGGGTTGTTTTGGTTTTCAAAGGAAACTATTTTTCCATATACATGAAAATCGATTGAAAAATGGTCCGAACCCGAGAAAGTTTAGCAGCAGTCGATTCCACTAACTATAATGACTGAGTTAGTCAGAATTAAGTCCAAAATATTAGTTTCTCTCGTGGGAAAAGACACAAGCTGCTGAAGTCCTGCTTGTGCTACACCAGTAAAGAATGACTGATGCTTTGGCGTTATAGGAAAGCTAAGATGTTGCCAGTCTACATGAGGCAACTTAAAATCTCCAAGTATTACCACAGGCCATTTCACATTAGTTATGTTGCAGAAAGCTAATGTAAGGCGCTCAGTGTATTCATGTGTACAATTTGGCGGGCGGTAAGCGCACGCAAACCTTATTTTCTGGTATGATAAAATGTCGATTGCAATTATTTCTAAACTGTCAAAAGTAGAATTCTGAACAGGACAGAATTTTAGGTATTCAGATACAAAGATAGCTACACCCCCACATCTTCGGTTTGTTCTATCCCTACGAACAACTTTATACTGGCTTGTGGTAATCATGCTATCCGGGACATCATTATGTAGCCAGGTTTCAGTGACCGCTATAACAGAGTAAACACTCGGTTCAAGCAACATTTGAAGTTTGTTCATTTTGTTGCAGAGGCTATGAGCGTTAAAATACTTGCACTCAAGCACATTTTGATCTGAGTATTTTGGTAATTTTGCTCCCCTTCCCAATTTACCTGAACCGAGAGTTTACCATGGGCATCATTCACAAATTGATAATTTACAGGATATCTCTTTCCACCGATGAGACGCCCATCCTGTAGAACGCAATCTTTGAAAACTACTAATTTTTCATTGAGTACAACATAATGCGAACGATTGTTCTGCGTCATCATTAAACTTGCGAGCCTTACCACGCAGCGCAGCGACACGTTTCCGCTCATCTTCAGGCATCGAGCGTCGGATATATATGCCTCTATAGCTATCAAAATTTTTTAGCTTCGGTGCGAGGCTCAGAATGTTGACGCTTAAAAACAGGTTTTAGTTAGACGGCTGGATAAAGGACTACCGGGCTTTGGTTCGCGTAGTGGTCCCATTCTGTAAACACAGTCTACAGTAGCGGAAGGATCGAGCGACATACAAATTTCGGTCACGTCTTGATGATCGCGCCCTTTTTCTGGAAGGTACCGACGATTTTTTCATCTTCGCTTTCAGGTAACGGTGGGTTATTGATGATCCGGCTTCCCTGTCACACATGTAAGGCGGCTAGCTGGGTGTAGCTCATTGTATCTCCTGTAGCAACGTTGTTGTGTTAGCGGTGTCACAGCATCAGAGATCGAAAATTGGCCGACAGCCGACGCAATGGATGCTATTTCGCGTTCGATACTGTCTAGGCGATCGGCAGTGGTCGGTATCGTGCCGTCAAGTTTCGCTGATCGTTTAGATTCCGCAATTGATTGACAGGATCGGCACAGTATGACGACAAATTCGTTAGACGCAAAAGCTTCGACTAGTTTTGTGTCGATGCCCGCGCAGCTATAATGCATCCAAGACGCACAGAGACCGCATTCAAAGCATTCATTGCACCTTTCCGCCATACATTCGCAGCAAACTGAGGATCGTATTGGTGACCGTTTGCGCTAGACAATGTTGTTGTCGCAGGCGAAGATTATGATGCCGTATCAGCGGCTGTGTTGCTTTGTCGAGGCACTGCAGGCGGTATTTTTCGACTCCGGTTTGTTGTTGTATTCGACGGTTGACTGCAAGAAATGGGCGTTCTGACCGAGGTGACGTTTGATGCGCGGCGGTCGTTGGATGGCTGTTGTCTATCGTAACCAGGCATGTTTCAGGTGTTGAATATTAGATTGCCAAATGTCGGAAAAAAAGTTGCGTAAGATGACTATCACCAGTTGTGCACTGTTTGTTTCGTTTTGTTTATATCACGATTTAGTAAATTGCTAATAGTATATGTCTTAACGAATTACTTTTTTCGCCTTTCTCAAGCAGGTACCTGAATGCAATGCAACCGCTTGGACAATTGGAAGCAGCGTTCCCGACCACCTCCATGTACCCCATAGCCAGTGTGGTGCTAGTATCTACGATGCCAAACACCCATACGTCAGATTGAGGAACACGACCACGGTGATGTTTGACCTTGTGCGCAAACTGACTTTCGTCTATCTGCACGACGGTACTAGGGTTCCCAGCCGTGTAGGATGTCGCTGCGCACGTTTGAAGAAGGAGCCATCACGGATAGATCGGCTCGTTTTCGTCTGAGAGCAGCCTTTGTTATGGCTCACATGCCTTTAGTTGTTCGTATTCTTAATTCTTATTACTTCAAACGCACTGAGATATTGTGGGGAAAAAACTTGAAAAGAGCACTATAGGGAGAGCTTGAAAAGATATTCTAGGGGGAACTTGAATTGATCCGAGGCCGGATTCGAAACCCACCTGGCTCTTCTTAAGATCACTTCAGGATATATAAATTACTGGTCATTTTAACGGCAGAAATGCAATAATCACTGAGTTAATAATACAACAAAACAGTTTCCGAAATTTTTAAGCTTAAATTATATGTTTGGTATGGTATAAGGAACAAAAGAATATAAGAAGTCTTTCAGAAAAAAGCTAATAAAGTACAACAAAGATGAAGCAAACATCAAATTTAGAATTTTATCTAACCGATATTTAACATACTGGAGTATCCGAAAATTATATCACAAAAAACCGTAATGGGGCATCATAAAGCCTAAAAACAAAACTACGTAGAAGGCAGTAAATATAGCATTCATTTAGACGAAATACGAATGACAAAAATAATACAAGTGTGTGTCGCTCAGTGTCTCTTTGTTTGCAGAGTCATTTTTGGCAATGATGGATAGTTTATTGACATTAAATTAAACTGTGATTAATGACGACAGGAAGGAAAATTTCGGCAAGGCGACGCTTCACTCTACACTTCCACTAATGGTATTACTTCCAATAGTTTTTGTTAGCAGATATTTCATTGCGCATGCTTGGGAAAATTAAAGATATATATAAGTTATATGATTTGTTGCACATATAAACAATCCGCTGTTAGCACGTGGCAAAAGTTGAAGCAACGTAATGTGCATCAAAATAACCGAAATAAGGGTTATAACCAGTTGCAGAAGCAGGGCATCGCAGTAAATGTAAAATCTTGTGTGTAACATAAGCACTGTCAGTAAATTTGTAAGGCGTACAAAAATTAACGCATTGACGTCTATTAGGCAAAGCTAATATTACAGGAAAAACATGAGCATTAAGTAACTGTCAGTATACATTAATAATAAATATGGCAGCGTTTGCTTAATAAAGAATAGAGTATATCAGAAAATTAATAAATACCACTTCCGTCTGATTACAAAGGTTTCGACTAATTGTGTGTTTTGTCTAATTGTGTTCGGTAACTAAGTGCTTGTTTAAACTTGTTTGCATTAATAGCTTTAATTAGTGGCTCATTTTCAAAGCAGTCATGTAGTTCCGATCATCAATAATTCTAGGTGCAAAACAGTGTTTCAAATTTTTAGAAAATAATTAAGGCTTGAGTAGTGTGCTTTGATTTCCGTGGGTAATATTATGCTAAAAAGGATAGGATAAAGATGCAATTGGCACTAGGTAACAATCCGGGTGATTATGCCGAAGCATTGTGTGCAGGCTGGCCGTGATGATTGCCCATTACACCACCCATCATCTTATCCGCCTAGACCAAAGTCTAGTACTTGTTTAACGCATACTGTGACGCAAGTATTATGCTACACAGTGAAAAAAGTATTGCCATGAAGACCAACGCATTTAAGCATTTAGATACTAGTGTTGTACCGAGGCGGGAATCCTACCGGGGCTAGCCTACCGAGACAGGCGGCGGGGCTAAACTTGCTTCATAAAGCCAAGGCGCTTAACACTTTATTAGCATCCATAACGAACAACTGTGATCGCTATGTTGTCATCAATGAAAAACTGGTCGTTTTCAAGAGTTAACCAGGCAGCATATCGGGGTTGGGGAGACCTGAAAAAATATTTTGGAGGAGGTGAAACTTGAAAAGATATCTAGGGAGAGTTGAATTGATTGAACTGAAGTAATGAAAATTGTTTTCAATGAATTTGTGATGTAGTATTTGCTTGTAATAACACAATCAGTTCTAGCCAGCACTTATTAGTGTCCTATAATCAACATGGATTCAAGATTCAACTTCTTTAATCTGTAAGCAACTCTCAGAAATCATTGGATTGTGGAAAATCACTTGTTGCATGATGCGGCAGATATATTGACTTTGCAAGGCATTTGATAGTCTTTCATATGTCCGTGTGCTTCGCAAAGTGTATATACGTAGTAGATATCCTCAGCACACTGCTGACATGGATTTAAAGCTTTTCAGTAATCGAACCTTTAGAATAAACGTAAATGGTGCTAAGTACGATTCTAATAGAGTGTTGTCCGCAGTGCGATAGGGCGATGGCATTGGGCATACTTTCTTTCTGATATACATAAATAATCTTTTGCACTGTTTCCAGCATGTTATTTGCAAACCATTTATTGATTATGTGAAGCTTTATGTCAAGACGTCAGATCGTGAGGACCGTTATGCAGCAATTAGCTTCGGATGCCTTATCGTGTCATGAAACTTGGGTACCAACATAGCAACTGCCTACTATGGCCCTAAAGTACAATGTCAGACACAAAGGTAAAAGTTGAACAAATCGAAATGCTCCGTTTTCAAATACAACATAAAGAGCAGAGAATTTCAATTTTCAAACTGTAGGGCCTTAAGCATCACAATTTATTAGTAATAATCTTAAATTGTCTCCCGCCTCCGAATTCTTCCTAGGCGCAGTGAACAATTCTTTTTAGAAACGTAACGACAATGATTTATAAGCGGCTCCCATTCTTTCCAACTTTATCTTCGTTGAAAAAGCTATGATATCTCTGAAACTCATTACCTACTTACTATGTTATTTATGCAGCATAAATTGTATACAGCACAAAACACATATAAAAGTTAATCACAAACATCACTGATAAACAGGTTCATTAAACAAGTACCTGTGCATAGGGTTGGCGATGACGTTGTTAACGCCAGATGCGGACGCATTACGCCGATCCTCGGAACACTAGTTTGGATTGTGTTAATATGCATATTATTAACGAAATATGTAGCACGGTCAAACATTACATAAACATAATCTAATACTGTATTTTCCTAAGTGAAATTAAAACTGACATCATCTAATGTAGTAATCGAATAAATACTCCGTGGCTTTCGCGGCTGTTGGGTTTTTCGATTTGCCATAAAACATCAAGTTTATTTTTTAAAGCAAAAAGCTATTAAATTACAAAATTCCTACTTTTACTACAGTTATTCAAATCTCCATCCTTTATTAAAAACTCAATTTCGAGGAATATTCTTAAAAATTTTGTAAAGGTATTTGCAATATCTATAGAATGTGGTTGTTTTATGTTAATTATAACATGTATAATCTATACTGAGAACAGGAAAACCAATTTTAATTCTGTCGCTTAGTAAAACAGTGATTTGGATTACACGCATGAGATTTATATGTTACGAAGCAAGATAAATCTCGCTGACATCCTAAAACGACCAACAAAACTGTGTCACGAAATCAGCACTCTATAAACTGTGAAAAACTAAAAATTTTACATACGGAAAATGAATATTTTACTTCCGAATTTTGGGATAAGCTATATATATGCGCAAAATGTTATTCATACATAGTGCAGTTAAATCACCAAACGCATCAAGGAATTGGAGGACTCGGCCAAAGCTGAGATTCTATTCAACAGCTTCTAAGCTATTTAGTTGCAATAATTAAGACAATATGTGGCAACTTCACAAACAAGATTGCACATAATTGTTCTTTCCTTTGTTTACACTAACTTCTCAAGAAGTTCAATTAAAGTTGACTGAACTAAACTTACACATAGTCGTAGTCCTGGCATCTTCAACCAGTTTAGTGCACTGAATTGTGAAAGTTATAAATTTTTATTGAACCAATATGAAAAATATGACGACTGTTAATATACTGTAAAAACCTATTGGTTTTTGCCTTTTACTACATTTCGCAGTGTTGAAACAAATTTGGCAATGGTGATTCAATAACGAATATGGTTTGATAGAAATTACAAACATTAATTTAGACTTGAATAGTGCATTTGTTCCTTCAACACATTCGGCGCCGAGCAACAGCAAAAAGAGATTATTGTACAAACACATATCTATAACCGGACACCCAGCTGAACGAAGATACAATTGTAATGAAAGAGTAAATTTAAGATGCGCCCCTAACCATTCTCTTTTGACACCATATCCAAAAAGTTATTAGCGAACAGAACTCGGATTTCTATAGCCGTTTCCAATTTCGACATTTTTCTGTTCCATAACGCCATTAGCGAATACAATTCGGCCCAATGTGTTCGGGGATATTTTCAAATTATAATGTATGGCATATGAAGCGGATTAATTTCTGTTCTTTAACGCAAAAATGTAATTTGTGTTCAGTGAACAATTGAATGGCAATCGCTTTATTCAAAAGAGGATGGTAAGGGGCGCAGCTTAGATTTACTCATGCATAATATAAAAAATGGATCATGACAAGCATTTCCCTATGATAGAAGAAGAGGGTGCATTTTTTCCTAAATTAACGTGAGCATTAGACGACAAAAAGACAGAGTTTAATTGTGAGCCCAGGCTAGGCTTAGGCATAGCCTTAGGCATAAAGAGACAAAATATATATCATCATTGGAGGGGAACTCGTCATGATACTTTAGAGAGGGAAAACTTGACATGATCCAAAACATTTATATTTAATAAGAGTCAACGTGCAAGTGTTTAAATCGAAACAAAGTGCTATTTAAATGGAAAATCCTTATAATCAATTATGCAGTGTTAATCGTCATAAACAAAAATTGCACATAAATGTTGTGCCCAAATAACTTTGATTAAGGACGGAGAAATGTCTAACGGAATAAAACTAATGCGTTTGATATAACTGTTTTAAATAACTTGCGATAATAATAAAAATAACTGCGATATCTTTAATAAACAATACCAGGAACCGAGAGATCAGCGTAACGGTTTTTGCTCTGCCGTTAAGGCCTTTGGGATGAGCCCGAATTTAGGCATTGGCTTACCAATGTTCGGTTACTAATAGCAGAACACAAGGAAACGGAATGGAATATGCTAAAACATGCTATAATACAGTCTATTTTTATGTATAAATTTGCTGATTAACTTGGCATGTGTCGGAAATATACAGCAGTAGCAAAATGGCTACAAAAATTTTATATCTTGTTTTTCATTGTTATTTATTGCCAAGTTAGAATTTTTTATGCAATAAATACTTTTCTACTGGTAGTCCCTCAGCCAAGCGGTTGCATAAATTGCGACCTCGTTATTACAATGTCCCCGTAATCACCTGAGCAAACTCTATGACAATGACTACTTAAATATCAGCTGTGGCGAATCCTTCCGCAAGAGGTGCAGCGCGCGGGGAGTGGTAAAGCGGCCCCCCACTCTTCGAAAAAAGAGACCGTTATAAGGCGGCCTCTCTAATTTTCTAGTAGCGCCACTTTTAAGCGGCGTACTGTGCACCTGCTTTCAGCTAGTGGTTATCGGTACATGTAGTTCTACAAATTTATGTTGTTGCTGTTTCTACTTTTGTCTTTGTGAAGTAGGTATGAAAACGGCCGAAATGTGGCGGCATAGCATGATATGTTTGAAAAGAGTTTAGGCGGCCCGCGAGTATTGCGCCTAGCTCGTTTGTAATCCTTTGTCGCCCAGCCTGTTAGCCAAAAGTTTCAACTCTATTGTGAAGTGAAGCTATGATCCCTACGCAAAAAATTAAGCTTGCTTATGTATTCATTGAAGGTTTATCACCTATCTTTTTGCGAAACTGTTGTTTAAATTATAGCTGAGCAGGTATTTAATCAATGATTTATGCAAAATTATTTGTAGTGTGTTAAAAATATAGCTGCTCATATTTTTACTGTATTATCGGATGAACGCTTCTAAAATAATTATAAAAGTATATTCTATACATTGATAACATTTCACAAACACGTAGAAAATGTACATGAAAATGAAACTCTGTTAACGACACGACAATTTAATAATAACAGCAATAAAACTAGCGGAATGTGAAGGTATTTAAATTTCGGGGGCATGTTATTATTAATAAAATTGCAACATGAAATACTGCGAAGTTTATCATTATCGCCACGTCTATCGGCTATATTGATCGACTACCACTACTGTGAAGGACTTCTTTTGTATTCATTCAAATTACAATTTTAGTTATTATCCGACGACAACCACATGGTTTATTACAGGTTAATTTAAGCGTTCACATGAAATGTCGATAGCATTATAATCAACAGACTGCACCGCGTAGTATTCATAATGCGATAATAATAAAACAGCGAGAACCACATTGCCGATTGCGGCTTCAGCAAAAAGTCGATTGGCCCTGTCGGAAATTTCATTGCCTTAACAGCTAAGTGTTATCTATTAGTTTTGAAGAGTTTTGTGGTCTTTATTTACTCTCTTGGAAGTAAAGTTGTTGTTGTCGGTTGCTGAACGATTAGCGTTCCTTAGGTCTTATGGAACCGCAAATTTAGGGTCAAAGTAAAGTTACTTTGGCGATGCGAAATTATGTGTTTATCAGTAGATTGCCCTAGCACCAACTTAATTGTTGTTGTACATTAATGATATTTCGATGTCTAAGTAGTGTATTGTGCAAATATATGCTGATTGTGCAAAGTTGTATATACATCGCCGTCCAGCTCTATTTAGTCTCATGCACAGCTTCAGGAAATACTAAATTCACTTCAACCCAAGGCAAATAAATGGTAGCTCAAATTATCGGTTCCAAAGGGTAATGTTTTGCGTTTTGGTAGTAATAACTCGAGATTTTCATACCAACTGTATGATGCTACTGTACCATCTATAAATTGTTATCTTGGGAATATAATATCTAGTAAACTTTAGTTTAGATTTCATTATACACATGTATATAATGTTTAGATGGTCATGTTGTACAAATAAGCTTTTTCGCAGCCTCTTAAACTGTAATGCTGATAAATTGACCCAGTGTTATATCGTGTACGTGCGGTCGATTCTTAAATACTATTCACAAGTGTAGTGTCCTTATTTGTTGGGTAATGTGGATAGAATCGAAAGTGAGCAACGATACTTTGTCAGAAGACTACTTATACTGCCAACGAAAGAATACTGCGAATTGATGTGACAAGAAACAATAGCTTCCACTTTTTTGGGCCTTCGGAATGGAATAAACTGCCGCTTGCTTTGCGAAGTCAAGACCTAGAACTGACTCATTTCAAATCTAGACTCAAGACTTATTTATTTCCAACGGAATCGTGACAGGTTTGATTGAAAGATATCATAAACATGTAAAACTTACCTTGCGCTTTTGAGACGCTTTCGCGAAAAAAGCGCGTTATAAATCCATTATTATTATTATAAATGGCCTTACTTGGCAACTTCCTGAGTCAAATCCGTCTACGCATTTGAAAGTTAGAACAGGTCGGATTCCGGCGTTTAAAGACCGATTTAACAATGAGTCTTGATAGCGAAGTTAACGTAGAACAGAATATTTTTAAGGTGTCGCGCAACATAAGAGCACGTTGCCATAATCTAAAGATAATGAGAAATTTAACGCTAAATCTATGAATCAACGCTTTGCCGTGTGTGCAATTGATTCGCTAAGCTCTTTACACGAGAAGGTGGATGGTCATCTTTCAGTTAAAGCAGCAAATTCTTATACATTTAGGTTACTTTTAGACAAAGTACAGGCAGCTAAACTAAACACATTTCTCCACTTAGACATAAATATATTACCCATCAGATGCAAAAAGACTCACTCCTTTCAGATTTCCAGTTTATTGAAGGTTGTGTATCTATCGTAAAGTGGTATTACATATTCGACCAATGTATATATTTACAAAACATGTTTTTCTGTGAGTCTATATATTATGCTTTTCTCAGTAAGCTTTATTGAGGTGCCCATGGTGGGTAAATTCTAGCAATTACGATCAAAATTATAAAATTAAGACTAATAAATAGGCAAATGAGTTTGAGGAAAGGAAATGAGGGTAAATACGGCTAAAGTGGAGAAAATTTATGGAATCAAATAAATTTACTAAACATTAAGTAACGTAAGCAACGTATGCATAAGTAATACTTCACGTACCCAATACGACAAATATGTTATTATTACATTTTAGTTTAGTAAAAACAGATGGGGAGAAGGGAGTGATGATTAAAGTTTATGTGGCATAATGCGCTGAATTATGCCTCAATAAATACGAAGTATGCATGTAACAGCTTTTGGAAAACTATGGAGTTCGTGATTTTTGACTATGCATGCGTTGCAGTGCTACGTTGCTAACGCCTGGAGTTGTGAAGACGAAGAATCTTACAGAGAGGCTACAATGATTCAACTTACAGTAGTTTAACAACCTACAATAATCGAACTTGAACTTTACCTACCGGTGAGATTGCGTACAGTCCATACAACTGAAGCTGGGGTTCAGGGGGTCCTATAGACGCCGCCGAGAACCTGGTCTACCCCTGAGGGTGCCAGCCTACACCTACCCCTGAAGTTGTAGAACCCCCGCCGCAGAAAGCGTTTGCAAACATAGGGGAAATGGGCAACAAATTGAGGTGCAATTTACAAAAATGAGGATGCGACAGCCGTCAACGTTTTATCACCATACCGTCCTCGACGATACCCCCTCCCCGAAAACCCAGGCAACTCCCCCTGAGACCTCGAGCCGTCAGCATATATGGTGCGACATATTATATCGCCCGTTTCTAAAAAACAATGATAATCTCAGTACTAATTCAAATTTGAGCAAGGTAGGGAAAGCGGTGTTCCCGCCAACCGTCTACGCAGCTCTGTCACTACATATATAGGCAGCAGACACCTGCAATTATAACACACGTCAAAGCGGTTTGCAAGCGCCATTACACAACCAACCAGATACTAAAATGTTCCAAATGACTGGACCTAAGCCTTCGACAGCGGTGACCTCTTTAAAGTTGCATATGCCCATTTTGTAAAAGCATTCAACAACGTTTAACATGAAAATCTACCTTTAAACTTGCACAAGTTGGTATAACTTGTTAATATTTATGAGCCCAGATGTCTAACTTTCTTGTTATAGAACTATTAGTATCATTACTAAATTAATTATTTCTCTTATATATTCTCTGTGAAATCAGGTGTGATGGAATGAAGTATTTTAGGACCAACGTTTTTATTTTTGTATATAAATATCGATTGTAATTTAACAATAAATTGCATGACATCCACGGACGATTTGAAATTCTACAGCGGTGCGTCATTCTCAGATTCTCACCAACTTCAACGCAACGCCGAGAGGGCATTATTAGACGTGCACACCTTATGCAGACTTATGGTAATTTTAAGACTTCCACTTAATTGTGGTGTATTTCGCACTGCACAATGTAATCTTGATAACCAGTATATACTTCTAAAACAATGGACTCAGCTGCGCTCACATGTAGAACAGTGCAATATTGTAACGAAAATGATGTAGGTCTTGTCATCTACAGGACCCTCAAATCTACTATGCCTCATAGTCACGCACGAAGGAAATCAGATCGCGTTTGTAAAATGATATTCATTCAATCAATCAAGCAATCATCAGTAAAGTTAATTAAAGAGCACATTATAACCGGAAAATTAACGGGACGAGTTTCGCGTCAAGTGTTAAGGCCATCATAGCAAGCCTGAAAGTTAGGCAATAACGTATCAGCTGCCAGTGTACCAACACAGATAAAGTTTTAACCGAAAGAAAGTAGAATTACCGGCTGCTGTTGTGCCTTTAGCGCTTTAAATTCGAGGAAATGCGCCATTTTCGTACCAAAACCAAAAGTTTATATAAAAGAAGTATAATCCGTTGTATCATTAGTCCGCAAAGATAATTTACAGAACGGTTGCCCAATTTTCAACAAAGATAATTCTCTTAGTTGTGCCTATTAGTATATATGGCTAGGTTCAAGCTGAAAGTTGCGGCGGTGATAATACAAACTAATTTTTATTCTTTTCTGGTGGTGGTTAATAAGTTGATAGTATTAGCTCATAGCTAGGCGTTAAAATCTGCAATTGTTTTTGCTTTTAGTTTGTTTGAACTAATGTTAAAGTTCAAATTTTACTGTAGTTGGTAGTTGGCCGACTGAGACGTTTAGTATGTATAGCTTGAATAAAGCCAAATTAGCACATGCTGTCAGAAAACTTCAAATATTGGTTGATTTGTTTGTCTACAAGAGGCGTAACCGCGAGCTGAAAAGTGGGTCGAAATTAAATTATCAATCGGCCACCAGCTGAGTAGTGGGGCATGCTTGAGGCATAATATAAATGTGCAATGGTAACGTAACAAAACATAGGTTCGATCATTTTGACGTATCGCGTAGAAGCTATAAACAGAGCGGGGCGGGGTCTGGCCCCTGAGCCCTCTCTCCTCGTTACGCCCTTGCTTTTTGCACTGTCACAGGTCTTTATGATAAAATATTAGCAGCGGTTTGTCACCCCTTTATGATTAGAGAACTTAATAGTACATAAAGATGAAACTTACAAACTTCAACACCTTTTGTATTATATTAAGCATTTTCTATATTAGTGCATTGTATTCGGTTCGAATAACGATTATTGTAAGGGGCTATGTACCCCTTCTTATCTGAACTAGTTATTTGCCTCCGTCAACTTTGTTCATTTTTGATTTTAATTGATAAGATCTTTCATTTGGCCTACTTTTCATGTAGTATATGTATAGGCCGTGCATAACAATACTGTACAATTAGGCTGACTTCACCGGTAATAAGCGATGTTGTGTATGAGGCTTACTACGGTATGTATTCAAGATACTGCGCGTATGTTAAAAATTTTGCAGCAACATTATATAATAGTTTCAGCCGATGAACGTCATATGTGACTTAGAAAAGTTTCTGTCTGAGATTATTACAAGTACATGAATAACAGTAATACCATACTTCCAATGTTATCCAATGCACCTTATGAATTCCGACTACAAATCGATATACCGGTAAAATTGTTCAAAAAATACTGGAGTTAATAAAAAATCTCGCGGTAGCTTCTAATAAAACTTTAGCGCGCCTGGAAAAACGAAATAATTGCTTCTAATAATAATTACTATTTTATATATGTTAGTAATAATAGCATATGTCAGATATTAAAGGCGCTCAAAACATGCCGATGTCATTTCGTATCGTAAATTACTCGCCAACAGGTATAATTAAAGTTTTTTGCTCAACCTATAGTATATAATTATTATTATCAACACCATCTACAATATGTATGAACGATAAGTTATTGTTAGTGATATATTGTTGATGAGTCAAGTTTTTTATGCATCTTTATTATTAAAAGAGTGAACTGTCATTCCGAAAGCAGCAAAATAAAATAGGGATGATCTTTGCAATAATGCGGTTTTTAAATAGTCATTGTTTGGTGCTCAACACCTCGGAAAACGTTGCTGAAATATTAAAACGAAGCGAGCTGAGTTCCCGCAAAACAGCGCTTAATTATTCAAAATTTTTTTAATCTGTTTTCTACAATAAAGTGATCACTGTGTTTTTGTTATATTTCAGTAACGTTTGTATTTGACGCGGAACATAATCATCTGTCTATATTACTAAAGAACCACGCTGCTGCTGCGGTGTAAATGATTTTAGTTATTTTGTTCTTTCCGCATGTTCTAAATTTATAACGAGTTATAAGTGGCACAATGCTAATTGCTCTGTAACTTTTTAAGGGGTCGCTTGATTCTTGCGCCATTCTGTTTGTCTCGAGAAGCCAAATCGAACGGTGCCAAACACTGCTGCATTTTAAAAAGAATTTTAATATTGTTGATTTTTAGATGTTTTGTATAAAATAATTAGCAGCGTCGATAAGCTCTTAAAAGTATCGATATGAGAATTCCAAAATTTTGAACGTTCGAAAAAGTTAATTACTAGTTAAAGATGTGGTATATTGCATGCGACAAAAACTACAGAATCGTTAAAAGGCTATATAAAGCTGAAAAACAATATTATTTAATCAGCGATTGGATGGCTTGATGAACCGCGCTAGAATCAAAACGTATCTCGCATGTATTGCCAAGCAGAGAAAAAGAAACAAAAAAACCACTTTTTGAAATTTTTTAAAAAAGTATAATATAAATTTTATGAAACATGGGTTGCTTAAAATAGCCCTAATATTTCGTATCAGAAATATTATTTGAATTCACACATGAAAGAGGTGTTTTCAAGGTAGTTTCGAGCACAAACGAAGTTAATTCGAGAAATAACATCAATGATATAGTCACAGAAATTCAAAATCCTATTGTCTGTTTTTCAATAAAGAATAAATCTTTTTTATGGGAGCACAAAACCAGGAATTTAGTTATCAGACTTCAACAGAGATCTAAAAACATAAAACCAAAGGTGTATGGTTTAAGCGTTTTTAATTAGTAGGTATTTTTGAAAAGCGGGTTTGCATATTGGGTTTAAATATTAGAAAGAAACTCTGTTTTGCAGTAGGGCGACATCTCCAAGACATTAAAATTTCTATATATATAAACCTAAGTCAAAGATAGTTTCTTGCATGTTTGGATGAAAGCTGGGACCACGGAGATAACTAATCCGTTACATAACCGTTTGCTTTGATGTGCTGAACTTGAATTATACATGTAGTTTTGCATGCGTTCGCTGCAAGAGGATATAAATGCAAAGTTTTTGCAACAAAATGTAGAAATTTTAGTATTTTTCGATTTAATGTACTTCGTGTGCTAGATTGGCTATATGTTTTTGTGGTTGCTCAGAAGGCTGAAGGAAATTATATCTAATACGGCGAACTATTACGGGCCTACGACGTGAAAATATGAGATCGAACATTACAATCCAGATAATTGTAACCATGTTTTAGTTTTTTGGTCATTGGGAGAGGAAATATACTGCGTTGTGGAAACCCCCGAGCTTTGCCCTACATATATTGCCGACGTATTATTGTTTTCTGTACTATTGCGCAAATGCTCTAAAACTCATTATATGACTTCGGATTAGCCAGTAAGTGCAGACCAACGGCATTCACTCCCTTTATCTCAACTGCGCGAGCTACTAGTAAACGTTATTTTCGTATCTGCCTCAAAATGATACATATAACTGCACCAGAGTAAACAATATATATGGTTATATAACAAAAACCTAAGAAATAGGTATAAGATTGCACATAGAAAGAGTACCGCTATAACCATATTTATAGAAACCTTGAGTCCTAATAAAATACGTCATTGAAGCGTCATATACCTCTGGTTAGAATTCCAGAAACCATTGCTTACAATTTATCAAGATCCTACAACAAGTTGGAAATTACGGCTTAATACAAAAACTATCTTACTACATAATTTTTGATAATTATATGAAAATGTCATTATTACTAGAGGAACAGAATTGACCACATATAAAAAAGTGAAATATTGCTTCTACCGAAAAGGAACTGACGTTTAGCAATCACAAATCGTTACAATTCAGTGTTTATTACGGGCTATTAACTGTTAATTTATCAAAAGCTTATCACCAAAATATTACCCTATGTTTATCGACTAAACTCAACTGATGTTATCACTATCGGATGCTACTGATGAATCGTTTCAGTTTACAAATGCCCGTCTAAAACAGATAACTTCCGCTTACCAATAGTGTTGAGTAAATGATAAAAGCCTCAGCATACAATAATATAACAGCTTAATGTAAAGCAAGATAAATGATTGCGGACGTCTTGTTTGACTCTAGTTATAATGAGTTTGCTTGCATTTCCTGAATTTTGAAATTATTCACGTCTGCGACTAATCAGACAGTGCGCTATGTATTTTTTCGCCGTCCCTTCGTGTGTCAACAAATTATTAATTATTTGGAACCAAAACCAAATTATAGAAATATATAAGTGACCGTTCTTGCGCTGGAGGATATTTTAGTTACAGAACAGTCATGGTGAAATATAATTGCAGTAAGTGAAAATGAGCTTATTGCTGATTACAATAAACGTTCTAATTTTCTAGCAAATGCTTTTCCTATTGTGTTTATTCCTGATGATGGGAAGCTGCCGAAACAACAGAAGCTCGCCACGGTCCTTAGTTATGATGAATAGTCTTCACGCCTCATATGGTTTATAAATTTATGGGAAAAATAAAAAATAAATATAGTCACACTCCAGAAGAAATTTATTAGTACTTTTTCGAGTATCTCCGAGATGTGCTGCGTATCTCATTTTCTCATATTTTGAACAGTCATTTATGAGTGGCGTTATGTTTAGATACCTGGCCCGTTTTGGCCAATATTGGAAATTCAGTTTACATAGTTTATATGGATCTTGACGCGACATATGATACAGTATTCACAGTTCCTCGTCATTTGGCATTGTAATGCCTCTTAAAAATAAATTGAACATGCTTAAATAAGAGGCGAAACGTTTGCCCTTCTGAGCCCGCAGGGGTGTGGGGTTGGGTTAAGTTAATTTAATCATCTTACAGTTATTAACCTATGTCGTGTACTACTTCTGTCAGTGTCAGGCTTATGTTACACAGTTACAGTTATTAATTCAACTAAAATGACAATTGTGCCATATTTTTGCTAAAATATTTTTCGATTTTTGCTAATTTGTGCCAAATTTTTTGCATATTTTTTCAAATGCCCCAAAATTTTTTGCCGTTCGATGCGCGTGGGGCGTACTGGGGTTAATGTGGCTTGATCCTTCATTGGGATCGAACCTCAAGCGAGGTAACCCCAACCTTCTACGGACACCTATCTAATGTAGTCTAACAAATGTCGACCCTAGATCCCCAGAATTTAAAGATTTACGCCACTGTTTATTCCAATCATAATCTGAAAAGTGATGTGAGTAAACAAGCATACAGAATATAAATATTATATTCTGAGGTTCTCTGACAAACCACGACGGTGTCCTACTACGGATGTAATTTTCCGTGTAAGTTATGCGACATTAATTTAGTAGAGCGAGTACAAAGATATTTCACTAGCTGTCTGTTAATCAGACTAGGCTGCGAAAACGTACTTCACAAGGAACGGCATAGTATCTTAAATCTTGGGGCACTTGTAGGACCTCGACTTAATCTCGATCTTAGTATGGTCTATAACATCCTAAATTCATATACTGATGCCTGCAATAACCTAGTAAAAATTTAAGCGCGTCACAAATACGTGGTTAGTCAATGGGATTAATTAGAAAGAATTAAAAAAACTAAAGTTTTAAAACATTCATTCGGAGTCCGGGTAATTAAAGTGCGTAAGTTTTCCCTGATCTTATCGGAAATCTATTTCTTATGTAAACTTATAGCTGTAAATAATTCAAAGTTCTCTTGAAAATGTTGACTTGTTGCAATTTCTGCACTACAATAGAAATGTGTGATAAATTCTGAAGCATGATCCATATTTTGCATGGAAAGCGTGCGTATTGACAGTACATAACTGTTCTGTGTATTAAGGCTGGCTTGACAGGAAATAAACCATGTTGGTACAAATGTAACAGGCCCGTTCCGGCCCGTTACGCGTCTCTCACACCATTTCGGCGTCAGAAACCCCTGAAGAGGTCTCAAATCGAGCCAGGCATGGCTCGCGGGAACAACATATTTGTTGGCTGAGTGGTGCCATGGTTATTTCCGATCATCGTTGCTTATTATCGATTTTGTATGTTTGGTATACATAAATGTATTTTTACCATTGCCTGTCATATTTTGTACGTATACATGATTGTATTTTTGCCATAACATGTCATGTTTTGTACCTGCGCATCATCTCGGATGGGCCGCCGAAGCCCAGGAGGAGTTTTCTTTAGCCAGAGGTCTGAGAGCAGGAAGGTAGGGAAGGTAGTAGAGACCCTAACTGGTCAAGATAGGAAAGACAAACGGAACTCGACCATTAGGAATGTTTCCGTGTTGAAACTTTAAAATTTAGACCGTCCGGGAATAGGAGGCCGTTGACAATTTAAGGGATCGGGAAGTAACCAAAATTAGGACTATCAACTTTACCTGGTTCGAGCAAACCATAGCTAAATGGTCATAAAAGTAAGCTGAAACAAATGGGTTACGGTAGTTTCCGAGTAGTCGGAAATAACGGACCTCGGGCCTGTTTACCGGCCCGTAACCGTTCAACGGTCCAGATTTACCGAAAATGTCTCGAGTACCTTTCGGTAGAGAATTTTCAGGGCTCTTGAACGAGCCCGAGACATCACAAATTGCTGGAGGATTTCTTGAGATATTCTAGGGACAAACGGGTAAACATTCAATTAACAGCCAATACTTACGCTAGGTTTGGCTGAAGACCATGGTTCCGAGTGAGCATAACCTAGGCTTATATGGAAATATAATTATACATATATACGTGTATTACGTGACCTTCGTGACTTGGTGTGTCTATTTTGAAGCCCCAAAATTGCCTGACCACCATACTAACAACTGGTTTTTCCGGTTACCATCGGATCAGTGAGTGAAAGTACGCGTGTTTCCAAGTAATCTACCCATCTAGGCATCTGGCGAGGCCATGCGG
>JASANE010020381.1:0-22543 GCA_030248225.1 Trileptium ribeirensis | reverse complement strand
GGAAAAGCACCTGAATGTGTGTTTATTGTTGGTTTTAGTGTTGGATATGGGATTTTCTGGGCCTGCAAGCTCATTGCGAGTGTCAAAAATATTGTGTGGCATATATTTTTCACACTTCTGCTTCGGGGGATTGTTCTTACCACTCGAATTCTGGCTCGCAAGCGAGCTTCACTAGTACCTAAGGAATGCACGAAAGTAAACAGTTGTTTTTCTAACCATAAAACGTGTACCGTATCTAAAGGCAACGTGGGCCAAAGCGTTGGTCATTCAATAATAGCACTCCTTATGATGCGTAGCGATGTCAGTTTGTAATATTGCTCGCAAATAACAGCTTTTGCAACTTCAAAGGATGAAACTCCATGACTAGATCAAACAACTCGTATGCTAAGCTCGAAAGTAAGCAGGTTTTTTCTAAGCATAAAACGTACCGTGTCTACAGGCGACGTGGGCCAAAGCTTTGATCATGCAATAATAGCACTTGTTTTGATGCGCAGCAATGTCAATTTGTAATATTGTCCGCAAATAATAGCCTCTCCAACTTCAAGGGATGAAACTCCACGACTTGATCAAACAACCCCAGAATCCAGATTATCAATATCTATGATCATAAGAAAATCTTTGATAATATCGAGTATATAATGTATATCTCGCGCAAGAATTAAAAAACATTAAGATATTATCAATTGCAATCTCTACGGGTTTAACCCTTTCATGCCGGAATTCATTTGTATATCGTGCAATGTTTGACAAACTCAAATCTGCACCAGGGATCGAACTGGAAACGTACGGGTGAAACTTATGTACGCCAAATATTGAGATATCCGGGAGCTGTTTTTCGGATTCTTAAGGAACCTGACAGCGTGAGCGCATAACAACGCAAGTTCAAACGTCCAATGTACGACAAACTTAGTAAACACAACGATTCGCAATATGTGCGTTAGGTTCATTTGGACCTAGTAGGCATGAAAGGATTAAACAGAATGTCTGTCAATCACAAAGCGAATATTCTACAACAGCATGTAAAACGTCAACGAATCCAACCCTACGACTAGGATACAAATAACTCCAGTAGTCGTCCAGACAATAAATCTCTATGATTATAAACAAAAACCTGCTATATCCATATTTTGCAATTATATGCGGTGCGCAGAAATTATAAACTTCGTATGCCGTCAACAGCAGCCCTGATTTTTAGCTATGTAATTCTATGAGAATCTGCTCAAATAAAGAGCCTGTAAAGCGTCAAAGAATCCACCTCTACGACTAGACTTCAAATAACTCCGGAATCCAGCAGCAGACTGATGAAAAGAAAAACAGAAAACACAAAATTAGAATTATTTAAATAAATCAATCTTGCAAGCAAATAATTATTATACAACAACTGGCAAGTGCAAAGGCGCGCATATGTATCTTGAAAACGAGGGGAACTAAGGACGGGCGAAACTGAGGGGGGACTAGGCGATGTTGATACACTTACACCCCAAACAACTAAAACTGGCGGGGTGAGAACAGGTTCACATCTAGACTAAAAAGTGAGGCTGTCATTTGCGCATCAAAAGAAGGCGCAGCGTTTGGACTCCCCTGTCTCCCATTCACCATCCATGGGAAGGTGTTAACCGTATTAGAAGTAGAAAATACAGTTATTACCGCTTGAGTGTTATTTTACTAAATTTTTAATGTCACACATATTCGTCTTTTTAACCCTATTATACTAGTCTAAATCTGTTTTAAACATAATATTTTGAAATATATTTACGAAATATGGGACATTAACCGAAATAACTTTATATCTCATTTGTTAAGCCTAAGTCGGGGGGCTGCCGCCCCCGAACCCCCGCTCTAAGCTGTTCTTTTTTCTAACGTTATAACGTAACGCCCCTCAGGGTTACTTGGGGGACCAAAATATTCAAAACATAATTTTACACAATTAATGCTCAAAAAACTTGGTATACACAGTTTAGCGATTTACTACCTCATGGTGTTTAGATTTGCCACGTGGTCTTCGAATTATTTGACAGGACAGTCCAGCAGCCGCAAAGGGGCGTAGGAACCATGGACCTCTCGGGGCCCGTCCTTACCAAATTTACTTCTACAAAATATTTACAGAAATATTTGTTTTTCTTATATATATATATAAATTGTTGGGGGCCCATGCTCGCGAGCCATCCGCATATGATATAAACAAGGTTGCGCCAGATCTGAAGGTAAAGGAATTGACGAGGTATGAGATTAGTTTATTTTGACAAATCTTTTCGCCCGCGTTCATTGGGTTATTTCTATAACTGATTTAAGCCGGTGACACAGCAATTTTAATCAGATTTCGGTAGATATTGAAAGCGTATGACATTCAGATACACATCGTGATTTCGCACATTATAAAAGATAAAACACTAAGCAAAAATAGTCTTGCCGGTTGCTTGTATACAGGGGCGTCGCAAAAGGTAGGCGAAGGAGGGGGGGGGGGTGGCTGCCTCACCCACATTCGTGGAAAAATTAATTGACGCAGTTATAATGATTGTAGGGGACCGCCTGTCACATTTTGCCGACCACTCACGTTTGAAGACTTACAACGCCCCTGCTTCTACGTTTATCTGGTGTTTTTTTTTTTTTTTTTTTTTTTTTTTTTTTTTTTTTTTTTTTTTTTTTTTTTTTTTTTTTTTTTTTTTTTGTTTTTTTTTTTTTTTTTGTGTTTGTTCATTTTTTGTTTGGGTTTTTTTTTTTTGGGGGTTTTGTGTTTTGTTGTCGTTGTGTTTGTGGGTTTGTTTGGTTGGTTCTGGGGGGGGGGGGGTGGGGGGGTGTGGGGGTTGTCTTGGGTTTTGGGTCTCGTTTTTTTTTCTCTTTTTTTTTTTTTTTTCTTTTTGTTTTTTTTCTTTCTTTTTCTTTTTTTTTTTTTTTTTTTTGGTTTGATCTTTTTGTAATTAAAAAAATACCCTTCCTAAAATTAAGTTTACATCGTTAGACGTTTACCTCAGAAATATGGTTTGGTTTTGAACTAATATCTATCGTATTGGCAAAAATTAGAAGAAAAATGATTTAGCTTATTGTTATACGAACAAAATATCAGCTGTTTTATACAACTTTTAAAGGATGGAAAACAGCACCCGACTGGAAATTATCTACTAAACACCTGCCCGACATCACCATCACCATCATCGTCGTCGTAAAAAGGTAAAACTTATATAAAACTTAGACAAAAATATTTTTATCATTTTATTGCCACGTTTTTTGGCAAAATTACAAATAAACATGTTTACGTCTATTATATTAAAAAAATCACCAACTGTGGTTTTAGAAAAGCCAGACTTTTAGATAAAAAGTTTATGGGACTATGGTCAGAATGAGAATAGAGTTGGAATTTAACTATAATTGAGTGAAGCGGTGGTCTAACGCAATATTTTCATATACACATTTCATTATTACCACGTTTTTTTGTAAAAAAACAAAAATTAAATATATATTAAACAAACACCAAGCTCTGGTTTTAGAAGAGCCAGACTGAAATATAAAAAGTTTTTTGGGGGGACATGGCCAACCCACTATAAACAGGGGTATGAGCTTTCTGGGAAGCTAACAGAGTTTCCGTGTCGGAAGTGGTGCTTTCACGACTTGTGCTTCGGCAACTCTGGCTGTGATGGCCACGAAACAGGAGATCAGCACTCGCACTATAACGTGGGGAGCTTTAATATTATTTAATAATAAATACGTACTTACTTATCTATATTATACATATTGTATACACATATAGGTATACATTATTTATACATGAAATATATATAGGTTTATGTTGATCTATTTTCATTTGTATCCATATATGTCTATATATATTGTTACATACAAAATACAGAGAGGCCTTATCGGCAGAGATCCTAACTGCCAAAAAATCGAACTTGATATTGAAAAACAAACGAAATTAGTAACTACAAAATTTGAATTTATTTACGAGTTATTGTAACCTATCAGCGATGTAAAAACTGCCATATATTTTCGGAAGATATTCATAAGCGAAAAGAAATTAGTTTGCACTGTCGGTGACTCACCTTTAGCCTGAAAATAGTTACCAAAAGTAGTAAAATGTACAGCTAGGGAACTATATCTTTGTTTCTTCAAAATAGTATTATGGCTTATCTTTCTATTCTGAAAAGCTGTGGACTAAATACAAAACATGTTATTTCCTTGAGCATTGTGCACTAAAAGCCGAACTACAATTGGAATTAGTATACATTTGAATTTCTCGTTATTATGACTTTAATAGAATATAGCGCTTATACCACCGACGTCTTGCGTATGTATTCATCCGTGTTCCGCAATTCATCAACGCAAGCGTTGTCACTATATTACAAAAAGACTACTTTGAATTGAAACTGCCAACAATGACAGACCTTTCGTAAAAGAGTGTTAGAACCTTCGTAGAACAGTGCTAGACCCTTCGTATAACTGTGTTAGACCATTCATAAAACGGTGCTACACCCTTCATTTAACTGTGCTAGACCCTTCGTGGAGCATTGCCAGACCCTTCAAGAGTGCTAAACTCTTCGTATAACAGTGCTGGACCTAACATGGAACACTGCTACATCCTTCATACTACACTGCTAGACTATTCGTAGGACAGTGCAAGAGGGTATGGTGTCAACGGAACACTTTGGAATAGTCTTAACTGAATAGGTCCTGAGATTTCAATAACTGCACTTAGTGCTTCAGGAGGGCAACTCGTTGTCTGACGTGGCGGCGTACTTGCTCGCAAAAGTGAGGATTCTATAAGAAAATAGTGGGTGTATTGATCGAAACTTGGTGACTGCCACATCCCCGCAGCGTCGTTTTGATGTGCCGCTGCAGTGTTTAGGAACGTACAGTCACTATATCTGTAGGTGTGGTTTCACTCTATTCTTGGTGATTGTTTAAACGAAGACAGCAATAAGAACTACTCGAATAAATATTTAAAGCCGAACACAGCAAAAACACCATTCATAACAATTTCAATATAATATCGAACTGATAAACGAGGCTACTGTCGAGAATCCGGTATGTGTCATTAATCAAATTTTTGCTAAAAAAATATCCAAGATCGCACATTTTTCAAATAAAAGCGTGGATGTTTCTCAAAACCAGGTGTTTAATTTCCCAAACTTTGAGTAGATAAAAAAAGTGGAAAAAGAACCGTCCATGCCAAACACTTCTTTGGTACCACAAGCCGCTACTAACTCATTATTACCTGGAAATTTATTATTAAAAAATTGTCCAGGTCTTTTGCTGAGAATTAAACTATAGATTACTCTTTAAAAACTTCGATAATAATAATAATAATTAAGCTTATAAATCATTGAAGGTTTTTGAAAAAAATATTTACGACTCATATTAATTTTATGTTTAGGACGAAATAACATGGATGGATCAACTTATAACAATGAGCATTGTTACATAGATTTTTGGAAACGAGAGAGATGTGAAAGCAAAGGCTTTTATACTTCCATCTACATCCGTGAATCCCTTTCGGAATTATAGTTGTTACAATGAAATATAGCAAATTTACATTACATGTTTTATAACGTAAAACAGTGAAAACAGGATTTTTCTTTGAAAATAAGCGAATACTTGGAGCTAAGAATCCAAGTCTCGAAAGCGTTCCAGTTCGTATCAAGATGAAGACTTTAAACTATCGACTAGCGGCTATTGGGTTATGAGTGTCACAAATTATATCATAATTAAATGCTGGAAGGACCAACTGCCAAGTCAGGGGTTAGCAACACCGTAGGACCGCCGCAAACGTAAGCGTGGCCCCCATCCATGTGAGTGAGGCCCACAAACTATGTCACTGAGGCCCTTAAAACAGGAGTCACATATGATTAAATGCTATCATAATTAAATTTAATCATAATTAAATGCTGAAAGGACCACATGCCAAGTCAGTAGTTAGCGACACCGTAGGCCCGCGGCAAGCGTAAGCGTAGCGCCCATCCGTGTGAGTGAGGCCCACAAACTATGTCACTGAGACCCTTAAATACAGCAGTCGCATATGATTAAATGCTATCATAATTAAATTTAATCATAATTAAATGCTGGGAAGACCACCTGCCAAGTCAGTAGTTTGCAACATCGTAGGCCCGCGGCAAGCCTAAGCGAGACCCCCATCCGTGTGAGTGAGGCCCACAAACTATGTCACTGAAGCCATTGAAAACAGCAGTCACGTTGATTTGCAAAAATTAAATTTAGCAGCTACACAAACATTGAATCCAGCGATAAATAATTGTATTTGCTACTGGTTTAGTGTTTGCGTTGTGTTTATTCTTATACTTCGTCTAAAATGTTAGGATTATAAAATCACAGTTTAATGGGCCGTTCATTGCTAGTAAATTGAACAACACCATGTTTGATATAATATAATTTCGCCATAATTCCAGGATAGAGTGGGACCCTGTTTGCGAGGGGCAGGCAGGCCCTAGCCGTATCACCGCAACACGGGTCGTAAAACATATTGCTGCGGAGGGTATGAGACGTCTGTTTCCGTAGTTAGGCTTATTTATAAATATAAACTTTATATATACAGAAGCTTAAGCAAAGGCGTAAATAAAGGCTGACATTATACGTCAACAACCGGCTTTACTTGCTTTTTTCTTACATGAGTAGGATTATCTAGCCTAATTACGATGTTTTAGTTTCGTACTAAGTCATATCAATATATATAAATCAATTCTGCGACTACAAAATCTTTGTATTAATTTTTTTGTATTTTCCGAGGAAAGGCAAAGACTTATTGTAAGTATCCATGGACACACAGTTGAAGGTGCGACCAATCTCGACGGGGCTTATTTACGTACTTATTTGTCAAGTATTAATTACATAACCTGTCCAGAGACGTCTTATTAGGTAAATTGAGCATAATTTTTTAAGTGTTTAAACTGGTATGTGGCTTCCCACTGGACTCTGTGAAATGCCAGAAAAAAAATTCGTCAAAAACTGCGGATGCTTGATGGTATGTTTTTATGCTGACAATCGTATCCAATGAATTACATGTTAAACGTAGGTATGCTTGTTGTCCGGGCATATTTGTCGTATTTCACGCTGATTTTTCTGCGTGATCTGCACTAGGTGAACAGATTTTGGGACCTTCGCTATTAAGTCATATGTATTTTTCGGGGTAATAACTACAAAGTGCCCGGTAGGTGGCTTACTTGGCAGTGAAGGCTAATTAGCCTAAGACTGTACAACAAGGTGTCTTGGAAAAATTTAAGAAGTGATTATTTTCTCCATTTGTTACTTGCTGGCATCTTTATAGCTTTGATAGTTTTATATTAGCATAAATTTCGAAAGTTACAAACAATTGCTGAGACAATAATCTCAAAAGAAAAAGAACAGTCAAACTCTCGCCAGAAGTACAACACAAATTTATAGATTTTTATAGCCATGTTTACATGTAAATAAACCAGGGTGCAAGCTCTATTATATATTTGTACAAAAAATTAATTACAATATATGTAAAAAATTAATTACAATATATGTAAGAAATTCATCTCCCATTTCCCATATGTAAACCATATTCATTTCTTTTCTTATCTATTTTTAGAATATACAGCTTGCAAATAATTTTTTTTGAATGTCAATAAATAAGTAAATGAATAAGTAAACAAATAAATTTATCCGCCATAAATTTTTTGCATAGCTAACAAAAAATTCCAAGTTAAGCATCACGGTAAAAAAAATTTACCGGCATAGCTAATATCTCAAAAGTACAAAACGAATTTGTCATGTTATAACGGTTTTACTTCCTGAATGAATTTACATTTCAAGTATCGATGAACAATTATTTGTCGCCACGAGGTATCCAACTCCGAACACTTGAAGGTCACGCTTGAGCTATCTCGCAGTTATTTATCGGATCCTTAAGACTTCTAACAAATTGAACGAACAATATTCATGCAATCTTTCAGTATTCGTCGCAGTTATTTAGGGCAGTACATTCAAACGTAATTTGTTGTTATCAAACAATACTAGATGTTAACATATATGGTATACTTTATTTTCATTAATACAGAGTGGCAACAAACGGAGAGGACCATACTACCGTCATACGAGTAAAATTTAAAAAACATATACTGCTTCACCGAACCAGAATATTATAACACTACCAATGCCAAGAATGCACATAGCGAAACAGCAATAAATGTATTTTAATATCTGGGATACCAGACCACACGGTTGTGTTATCGTAGTATTAGATTCAAATTTCGATATAATACTTGCCTCCGTAACTCAGTAATTGCATCGCTACATAAGACAATGTCAAGTCATTTGCCCCAAGCTCGGATATTTTAAAGGTAGGGCTCCAACGAAGCATATCGATTGAAAATTAAATTTCAGTAAAAGCTGGTAGACATGTTTTACTAAGCGGTTGCCACCGGAAAAATGCACGAAATCTAATAAAATCTTGGACCAAATTTTGATCTAGTTTAGAAATGTGGGGGGGCAATTGAAAACAGATCAAAAATGCCTCAGATAGATTATTCTGGTATCCCATGGTATTGTATATTGTACATTAGATATGTTACCTGTTATGCTGGATGAAAATGTAATAAAATGTAGATTTAACTTATATACCGGCTTTAGTTCCAAAAACACCCACCGTTCGTCCCTTGTTTATTAGTAGAAAAAATGACATTCATAAAATGAATGGCTCATTGCATGTGGAGTAGTAGTCGCATTTAGTTGAATTAGCCAAGAAAATTGATCAAATCATCCTAAACATAGACATGTCTCAACGATTTTTAAGATATTTATAGTGCATAATGTAAACAAGAAGAGAATGGGTTGTTTACGGAAAATTAAAAACCCTATGGCCCATTAACCCTTTCCTTTACGAATTTCAGCGAGTATTTCTTACTATGCTGAACAAGCTTTCTCCGCAACATCAGATTGATCATAGATTGTTTTTAAGCGAGCGTTGTGTGCCGGCCACGGAGCTAATTGGATGCTGTTGCGCGATTTCGTAAGAAACTTCGCAAAGCGAGCTAATACCACATGTATAAATGCACGCCTCACAACAAATTCGGTTCGCGTTTCATTTCGAGAGTGGGTCTGTATGTCGGAAAGCGTTGAGCGTAAAATAGTTTATTTAGTAGGCTGAAGCGAAAGATCATTGAGTATGGTGGTGTAAAATCATTAAGCAGTGGACGCAAAATATTTTGCTAGCCCCCGGGCGCCACATACCCTCGCTACGCCACTGCAGACTGCATATTTAAGTTAGCTCCTTTCGTTCTTAAACTACACCTCAATATTTTGCAGATAGATACATATGCTAAAGCAACCAGTTTCGCTATCGATTAGCAATATAGCGTGTACTAAACCCTAAGGCTTGGCAAAATAAGAAGATGCTTGAATTGATGAGCTTCTATCCGCTGTCTACATCGAAACGTTCTCTCACCGAGCACTAGGGTCATATGATTGTATGCCGAATGCATACTGCACATTAATGTTCCTGTCACCAACCAACTCAGAACGAGTGTTCTCTGGTTGGGCTTTGGTTGGTCTTTGGAAGGACGATTCGTTTTTAGAACACAATTTTTGAATCACTAACAAGAATGGGAAAGACGGCAAAGCACAAAAATTGAAAACCGAATTAGATATCGGTGCCTATGTGAACTGTACCTACGATAACGTTTGCATTAAAACAACTTTTATATAGGAAGTTATAGTGTTAAGCTAATCGAAGGATTGAAACAGAATTATCTAGTAGATTTCTAGGGTTAGTGATACCATATTTTGAAAATTCAGCTAGTAATCTTGTGGCACCAAACGTACCGGCTATCCGCTGTGAAAATTTATCATTTATGGGCAACAACCAACTGTTTAATGTGCCACACAAAGTTGCAATAAACAATTTCGCTGTGTACTGCACGATTGTACGAGTGTATCTTATTGTTCGCTCGCCCAGCGAGAAACAATAATAACCCAAGCAACAGAGCCTAAGTAACATAATGGCTAGTGAAAGTGACTTGCATACGAGATTTCCGGGGCCCAGACCTCGCGCCCACCGAGAAACATTAATAACCCAAGCAACAGAGCCTAAGTAACTTAATGGCTAGTGAAAGTGGCTTGTATACGAGATTTCCGGGGCCCACATCTCGCGCCAGCCGAGAAACATTAATAACCCAAGCAACAGAGCCTAAGTAACTTAATGGCTAGTGAAAGTGAGTTGCATACGAGATTTCCGGGGCCCCACACCTCGCGCCCACCGAGAAACATTGAGCCTACGTAACTTAATGGCTAGTGAAAGTGACTTGCATACGAGATTTCCGGGGCCCCACACCTCGCGCCCACCGAGAAACATTAATAACATAAGCAACAGAGCCTAAGTAACTTAATGGCTAGTGAAAGAGACTTGTATACGAGATTTCCGGGGCCCACATCTCGCGCCCACCGAGAAACATTAATAACCCAAGCAACAGAGCCTAAGTAACTTAAAGGCTAGTGAAAGTGACTTGCATACGAAATTTCCGGGGCCCACACCTCGCGCCCACCGAGAAACATTAATAACCCAAACAACAGAGCCTAAGTAACTTAATGGCTAGTGAAAGTGACTTGCATTCGAGATTTCCGGGGCCGCACACCTCGCGCCCACCGAGAAACATTAATAACCCAAGCAACAGAGCCTAAGTAACTTAATGGCTAGTGAAAGTGACTTGCATACGAGATATCCGGGGCCCCACACCTCGCGCCCACCGAGAAACATTAATAACATAAGCAACAGACCCTAAGTAACATAATGGCTAGTGAAAGTGACTTGTATACGAGATTTTCGGGGCCCACATCTCGCGCCCACCGATAAACATTAATAACCCAAGCAACAGAGCCCAAGTAACTTAAAAGCTAGTGAAAGTGACTTGCATACGATATTTCCGGGGCCCACATCTCGCGCCCACCGAGAAACATTAATAACATAAGCAACAGAGCCTAAGTAACTTAGAGGCTAGTGAAAGTGACTTGCAAACGAGATTTCCGGGGCCCCACACCTCGCGCCCACCGAGAAACATTAATAACCCAAGCAACAGAGCCTAAGTAACTTAAAGGCTAGTGAAAGTGACTTGCATACGATATTTCCGGGGCCCACATCTCGCGCCCACCGAGAAACATTAATAACCCAAGCAACAGAGCCTAAGTAACTTAAAGGCTAGTGAAAGTGACTTGCATACGAGATTTCCGGGGCCCACACCTCGCGCCCACCGAGAAACATTAATAACCCAAGCAACAGAGCCTAAGTAACTTAAAGGCTAGTGAAAGTGACTTGCATTCGAGATTTCCGGGGCCCACACATCGCGCCCACCGAGAAACATTAATAACCGAAGCAACAGAACCTAAGTAACTTAGAGGCTAGTGAAAGTGACTTGCATACGAGATTTCCGGGGCCCACATCTCGCGCCCACCGAGAAACATTAATAACATAAGCAACAGAGCCTAAGTAACTTAAAGGCTAGTGAAAGTGACTTGCATACGAGATTTCCGGGGCCCACACCTCGCGCCCGCCGAGAAACATTAATAACCGAAGCAACAGAGCCTAAGTAACTTAAAGGCTAGTGAAAGTGACTTGCATACGAGATTTCCGGGGCCCACACCTCGCGCCCACCGAGAAACATTAATAACCCAAGCAACAGAGCCTAAGTAACTTAAAGGCTAGTGAAAGTGACTTGCATTCGAGATTTCCGGGGCCCACACATCGCGCCCACCGAGAAACATTAATAACCGAAGCAACAGAACCTAAGTAACTTAGAGGCTAGTGAAAGTGACTTGCATACGAGATTTCCGGGGCCCACATCTCGCGCCCACCGAGAAACATTAATAACATAAGCAACAGAGCCTAAGTAACTTAAAGGCTAGTGAAAGTGACTTGCATACGAGATTTCCGGGGCCCACACCTCGCGCCCGCCGAGAAACATTAATAACCGAAGCAACAGAGCCTAAGTAACTTAAAGGCTAGTGAAAGTGACTTGCATACGAGATTTCCGGGGCCCCACACCTCGCGCCCACCGATAAACATTAATAACCCAAGCAACAGAGCCTAAGTAACTTAAAGGCAAGTGAAAGTGACTTGCATACGAGATTTCCGGGGCCCCACACCTCGCGGCCACTTGTAATTTTTTCGATATTCGAAATGAAAATTAATAAAGGGTTGATCGATATTCCGCCACAGATAAAGATCTACTTGAAAACGCCTCCGCCAACTGCTTAGCAGCAGTCGTCGCAATATATTCAAGCACAGATACCAAAATATGGCGTTGTTTTGGCAAGCATTGAAAATGTGGAAGCCCTTGCGTTTGAGATATCAGTTTAACAAAGTGGAAAGTGTCCAATATTGTTTTAAGTACAAACCCGCTTATTGTTAAACTATGTTGCGTCTCACTATGCTTTGGTATATTGGTTTCAATGAGGGATTATCATAATACCATGGTTGGCAATACTAAGCATTTCAGTGTATATTTCACTAATAACTGTGTTCTAAATTTGTAATTTTGACTAGTTCAACATCAATATCTCATACGGCAATAAAATTGGCCCGTTTATGAAGTTCTTCGAAAACCAAAGCTATTATATTATTTAAATGCATTTAAAATTTAATGCTCAAACAACGCTCAAATTCGCTTAGCAGCTGTTGAACATATAATATCGTACATAAAGTTGAAACTATCACATTTCATTGCAGTAAAACGTTGAAAAAATGGCTTGCTAAAACAAAATAAAACCTAGAAAAGCTCAAAGTGTAGTTCACCGAAATATATAGACATATGTTCTGTTTCAAGCAGCATTCGTAATGCGCTAAACATCTATAATGCTACGAGCAAAAAGCTACTATCTGCGAAGTGACTGTCACAGCCGTAGGTACGCTTACATCACTTTCGGGGCGTTCATATTGCGTCCAATTCGATTCGTTACGTTCTGATCCGTGTCCTGATAGCACAAGCAAAAGTGTGACCAAACGTGCTTTGTGCAACCTAATCGGATGATGCTCTGCGAAAAGTAAAAACAACATGCAAAATACAGCTTATGCGGCGTTCACGTTGTAATGTCCCCGCTGTTTTGAACATTTGTCCCCTATTGTCGCGGCCCTACCATATAGACAGTGAGGGTTAAACCATAACATAAATGAATTTCGAGGGGGTACGACACGCTCCTGCGTACTACATTTTTGTTTACGGTGTCGTACACACCCTTAGTTACCAATTTTGCTCGATTTAACAGTAACGGACATCTTTAACACTACGGTGTATTATTAAGTTATGTTGCGTAGTTAGTTTTTAAAAAATTCGGTATTTGTATCTATGCCACATACATCTTAACGAGATTATGCCGCCCACCGTCAAAAAAACTACAAGGAAGACACAGGGTGCTTGACACTCCCGAAAACCCTCAAAACACCTAGCTAGCTACCCTTCAAAAATATATAAACATGGGGGTGCGTAAGGCACCCTATTGTCGACAGTGTGTTTGGCACTGCATTGGATACATAGCTTCCAAACATTTCAGGACATTATAACGTGAACGCCGCATTAGGAACAGATTATGTCCTTATCAGATCCGGCCTTTTGCCTGTATGAGGTGAAGGGACGAACCCCTAAGGACCCGACCTCTTTAGCTATATTTATCCCTCTGAACCCCGCAGCCCCACTATTTCCCGCGTTAAAATTTTAACAATTTAGAGGTTTTACCAATAATGAGGAAATTAATGTAAGTGAAAGATTTGTGGGCGTAACATACAAAAGCCTTCATATTAAGCCAGACTTTCGTCTTTTGCTGGGTATGTCCTCCTTGAGCTTTGGGTTCACACGTGCCAAAGACATCCGCAAATTTTTTATAAACTTTTGGGAAACTAAGAATATAAAAATTTCGACTCTCCCACATTGGCATACCGCCGCACGCCGTGCAACCCATCATCCGCCGCTAGAACCATCTACTATTCCTGAATCCACGGATCTTGATTAGGTATGAGTCTAACGTTATGTAAACGTGGCTTAACGAAAAAGCTCATTGTGTTGTTTAAATTTTATGACAACTCGAACTTTCAGTTTGAGTTTGACATTACTGTGTCGTAAAGTGAACAAACCTGTTCGTTCCTTAAGAACAGTTTCGAAGCAGTTGCAGCATCAATAAAAATTGAATGTAAATTATTTACTATTTTTGATTGTTTTACGATTGGTCCTTAGGCCCTAAACATCGCATATAAAATACGTGCCTGCTACTCGCTGTTGCTTTTCGCGCAATGAACAAAGGCTTTCGCAACACACCTAGCCTGAAATTTGAGGTGACATACTACATCACTTTTGCCGTACAGTACCGCAAAGTATTGCGAGCGACACCTTTGTAGTGACGATATTCTATTAGCAGTGGCTTTTCTGTACGGTAATTATTACCGAATATACATCAGAAAATGACTTGGTGCCTCTACCTCGTGAACTTTAATGAGGGATAAATATCCACATTCTCTCCGATGTTGTAGACACAGGATATTTCATATATAAATTATTCACTAAAGATTGCGATAGGTACTGCTCTACACAAGATAAAAACGTGAAAATTTGGAATAAAAATATATTCAATAAATTAGCAAAATTAACTTCTAAACTATTATTTTACATTTAGTTTACATTGCATATGAGCCTGTACAGTATTAGGCAACAATAGTGTAGTTAAAGAATAGTTTGGTAATACAGCTTACATTCTTTTTATATGACGCCTATTATGTTTGCGTGAGGCTTAACAGGTGCAATCATTTTGATTATATCAAAGTTAATGAACAACATCCTTTTGGACTAATTAATTTTGCTGTTGTTGTATTTAACTTACTAGTTAGGGACCTGATTTAGCTTAAATGTTTCCACAAAGCGATCGCTTTCTGGTGACTTCTCTGTGGGGTCTCACATATGTGGAAATAACAGCTTGATGGCATGTGCATGTGAGAATTAAATCTGTGAAAATTCCAATGCTACAAATAATTTCATTGGAATAGATCACTTTCTGGTGACTTTTCTGTGGGGTCTCACATATGCGGAAATAACAGCTTGATGGCATGTGCGTCTGAGAATCATATCTGTGAAAATTCCAATGCTACAAATAATTTCATTGGAATAGATCACTTTCTGGTGACTTCTCTATGGGGTCTCACATATGTGAAAATAACAGCTTAATGGCATGTACATATGAGAATCAAATCTGTGAAAATTCCAATGCTACAGATAATTTCATTGGAATAGATCACTTTCTGGTGACTTCTCTATGGGGTCTCACATATGTGGAAATAACAGCTTGATGACATGTGCATGTGAGAATCAAATCTGTGAAAATTCCAATGCTATAAATAATTTCATTGGAATAGGCTGAATAATTTTTGCTTAATATATTTCTTAGAGTATGTAGATGTTGTTGCGTGGCAAATGCGACTATCGGTTTTTCTCGGTTTCTCCGTTATATGGCTTAGGTTCGTAATGAGTTTTAAAATATGAATCATGTTTTCTCAGCTGAAAGTTTATTTACTTCTGTTATCGTAATCACATTATACGAGCAAAGGTAGCGATGGCTATAGGCCAGACCTAAGGGGTTCCGAACCGCCTTCTGCCGATACTGGGTTCCGGGATCGGGCCACCGCCAACCACCCCCTCCCACCCCGGTCACGCGCCTGCAACAGAAATTAGCTAAAACAGGGTGAAAAATGGTTATATTGGCTAAAAATAAAGGAAATTAGTAAAGATTTATCGCCAATCGGCAAATTTTGGAGAAATATTAACAAATTTGAAAAAATTTCAGAGTTCATAAAAATTTCAAAAATTTAACCCCACCACCACCGCTTCCGAGAACCTCCCAGTTCCGCCTTCGAGACACCCTACTCCCCTAAGCCTTTGACCTTTGACACCTATGTTATACCAGGCAATAAATAGCTACAATTTTGGTTCAAAACGTATGAGGTCATTCGAATTGATACATTTTGTGTATAAATATTAATTCATACGTAATCTAGCAATAGCTGAAGCCATAACAAGTGGCCATAAACAAAGGAGAATGTCAGGTGTCAGCAGCTCAACGTACTTAAGGACAGAGACTGGTGTTAGCTTAAACATCAAACGAACAAGCAATTCGTCCTCTTTTACATATAAATAGGAACAGCTGAACCTTTTTCTTAGCCCTAAACAAAGAAGGGAATCAGTTGTCAGGTCAGTCTAATTTCAGACCAAAGACAGCTACTAACCTAAGCAATAAACATAGGAGCAATTTGAATATGCATTCATTAATATAGAAACTAAGAATATCTGACCGAATTTTGAGCCCAAGTAATCCTGAGGGGCGCTACGTTATATAAGTCAGAAAAAACAGCTTAGAGCGATGGGTTCGTAGGCGGCAGCCCCCCCCCCCCAACTTAGGCTTAGTGTATGTCTCATATAAGGGCTTAGTATATCGAGAACGGCATGGCCTGCATTTTATTTTCGCCCCTCAGGGCTACTTTGGCCGAATTTTGTACTGGCTTAAACCAAAAAAGACAGTCAGTATTGTCAGTTGAACCTGCTTCAAGCCAAAGAGTGCTATGAATTTAAACATAGCAATTTGTATATTTTCATTCAAAGGTAAAATCGGAAAGGCTGAGATAGTTGTTTATGTGGCTTTGAATGACAGCAGGGATTGATTATCAGCACATCCTAGGTTAGTTCATTATTCATCCAGCAGTTATAACGCATGCAGTTATAACAGTATAAAATTATGTTATAGTAAACAATGATAACTTAAGACAAGCGATAGCTTCGTGCAAATTCAATTCCATCACAAGGCATAATATATACTATAAAGCATAGCATGTGTTGACACCTGTCGTACATTTAACCAGCTTTAACATATTTTTCGCCTACAAATAAAATCAACAATGGAGGAGTAGTACTTTATTTATAAATATACAGAAAGCCAATTAATTAATTAATTTACCGACAAAATAAATGTGAGAACCCGCTCGTGTACGAAAACAACGGCTTAATAATCACTATTTTAAGCTATAACCAAAGTATGTTTACAATATCCAATATGGAATGCCTGGAGTTATTTGATCTGCCACAGATTTTCGCAGTGTAGGTATATTATGTTAGTTTTTGGAATTTATGTTGGTCGATGCAAGCTATACGTTTTACACAGAAAATGGTGGTAACTGCATTTCAGATCAAAACAACTTAATTGTTGCTCTTATATAATGCGACTACAAGTTTTCACATGCGCCGAAACGTGACTATACTCTATCTGCTACGTTAGTTGTATTAAAATATGACCGACTGGGCAAGCAAAGACAACTTCAATTTATAATTAACAGTTTCACAAAAGACGATATAAACACTTGACCAGTTTTCTGTTATATCAACTTCATTCATATTAGTTATCCTGTCCCAGCATGTAATTATATACATAATTGCTAACAAAATGTAGAATTCGGCTGTGTAAAACGCAGTCCTAATGTTCTATGCCTAATAGCATAGATCTAATGTATTATATGCATTAGAAACACAAGAATGTCTACTAAATCAAATATCTTATACACCTCCATCCAGCGAGATGGCGATGAATAAGAATAAACACAAAAATGCATATACATAATGAACCGTGATTATCGCTTGAAGAGACCAGGATAAGCCTATCGTCCGGCTTCAAAACCTGACTCTTTACAGTGGTTCACACGCGATAGCTTAGATATACGACGTTTAAACTTATTCAGACTATGAATACTTAGAGTACTCGTAGAGTAGAAAACTATATTTCCTAATATTTAATCTAGAATTATCATTATATAGTTTATGTGAGTGAACCCTACTTCCGTGATGATACGTATAGCGAAATAAATCATTGAAATCAATATTGCCTAATCGATGAATAATTTTGTATAAAATATTAAATCCTGTATTATTGTTCGCTCTTCAGACGACTTTAATCCCAGTTTAGGTAGCGAGCCTGTTTGGGTAAGATAAATTTTTAAATTCCGGCGGTCGTCTTGTACGCAATTTTAGGACTCTTAATTAAATCAGTATCTTTTTAGGCGAGGAGACCACACTACAGATGAGTATTCAAATGAAGGTAAAACAAATGATTTATAAACTTTAAAAATAATTTTAACATTTTTTACTGGAGAAACTCGAGAAAATAATATTTGCCCTCTTAAATCCATTCATGGCAATTTTATTACGAAATTACTGCTGATCATTTACTCCTGTTCCTCTGTCGCTACAACTCGAAACAAATGAAATCTTATTGGTACCAGAAGAATAAACGAAGTTAGGATTATTAAAACCAAAATGCAGCGTATAGCAATTTTTTATAACCAATTTTAAGTTTTTTTACCGACCGTCCGTTGCAAATGTTGAATATAATTGGGATTAAATTTGCCGTCAACATCTGTAAATAACGTCGACAGCAAAAAGGCTGACTGATAATAGATTAACGCAATTTTTAGATCGTTAATAAACATTGAGAAATGTTTATGTTTTAGTATGCTTCATTGCGGTACGCCAGAACGAACAGGTAGAATTATTGTCTTGCATGAACCAACTTGCACATATTGGTATCGATTAAATATATATCACGGAACCAAGAGAGGAAATTGCTAGTAACACCATTAGATTCAAGCTTTTTAGGCAATTTTATATGAGAAACCGTATCGAAAGCTTTACGGAAATGATTGTAAACAGAATCAATGCACCGTCGCTCGTCGAGATTTTTAGTGCAAGTATTTAAAACTGTTAATAGTTGAGATGTATTTGAAGACTGCTGCCTGAATCCATGATTATTGGAAGTCAAATTATCTTCAAAGAAATCACTAAGTGACTGTGCCAAACAACGTTCTCCATAAATTTGCCAATACTTATCGGTCTGCAATTCATAAATTTAATTTTGTCTCCTTTCTTAAAGATAGGCATGTTACAATGTAAGATAAGATGTTATAATTTTCGATCCATGAGAATTTGACTCCATGTCATACATTTCTAATATAAGCCTTGCACATAATCATATATTTTTATTAAAAAACTGGTATCCCATCGGTAGTTGAGCTTAATTTAGGCTTTAGTGTAACCAAACATTGGCCAATATCTTCAGTAATGACTACTGAACAGAGATAATTGTAGGGATAAGACAAATTATTAGCATTGATATTATAATTGTCATCAGTAAACGCTGAAACATAATATTGGTTTAATGGTTTGGAATTAATTATAATACTTAGCTGAGGACAAAGATAGCTATTATTTTTAAGCCTTGAACGTAGAAGCGATTCACTTATATATATAGCGTATTGTGAACACAGTCGCGAAATCGGCTCTCGCCCAGATCAAATCAAGTCAGGTATAGGTAGTCAGTTGATTAAGTATAGCGGTAAGTAAAGAAAATAGGTATATATTATGAATAGTTGAACCAAATTTATATGACCTGAAGCAAAAGAAGTGAATCATTGGTTCGTTGTACCTTATGCCACAGACAGCTATCAGATTAAACATTGAAAAGATGAGTAAAGATATTTTTTGAATGATCTCTTCATCGTTGTGTTTGTGTTATTATGAATTAACTTTCCGACGGAACGATTCTAATATTGCAGGTGAAATCTGTAAAATCATTACTGGTAAGGTTATAGCCCAAGTTTCATGATTAATTTATGTATCCAAACGTTGAACAACCGTCAATATCTCATTTCGGCATTTCCATTGTGCACAGTGGCGTAGTGTCAGAGGGCACGGGGGGCCATGCCCCCCACACTTTTTTCAGACATTTGAAAAAACCACATCCACCAGACCGAAATCAAGATGTGAAATTTTACTGCACGGGCCGAATTCGTAATAGATTTTGCAATACTGTTTCAGTAATTACTGCCGATATTGAATCAGACCCTCTTCTGCTGCGGCAGAAAGCGGCGAACCGTCCACCAGTGATCCTGTTATCAGCGACACGGATAACCAGCCGACCGAATGCTTTTTAATTAAGGTACATTTATTTTTTCATACTACATTTAACATTCAGCTACTTTAGCATTCCCCGGCTGACGGGTTAGCCCCTGATATGTATCACCCGTGCCCCCCCCCCACTTTTGGAAGTCACGCTACGCCTATAATTGTGCAGCTTATAAATGAGCTTGTGACCATACATTTTTCAAGGTTATTACCACTGAAGTAGGTCGTAGATAACCAAGAAAAGCATAATCACATAATATCTGGTGATCTGCGAAGAGCCCCAAAAAACATCGAAAACTAGTTTGAAAATTGGTCGGATTTATTGTGTTACATAAGTTGTGTTCGTTTGCATTCGATATGAAAATTATAGTTTCGCACAGATTTACTGACAGCATTGGCAGGTTCGCTGACGAACTGATCACTCCATTTAAATCTGCAGTAAAATTGTATCAACATTCTTTGTCAATAACCGAGGCAGGGGCGCAACCAAGTAGCACGGGGTGTTTTGCGCTGTCCTGTAGAATCCATGTCTTCTTGAAATATAGCAGATATGAGAAAGCCAGGTTTATGTATGAAAGGAATGTTTGAGCTGTGCTTACACTCCCCGTAGCGCATTCAGTGCCGCTCTGTGGAAAAGTTCCTGGCTGCGTCCCTCAACCAAGATGACACCATGTTTGAAATAACCAAACTACTGCTAAATAGTATTGACAAATTCAATATTTTATACCAGTCGTTGCTCATTTATTCCATAAAGCTTTAGACACACATGTTTGAGGTTCCAGGTCTCTGTGGGAGCCCGTGTGTCGGGGGAGGTGCCGGCCTTCTGCTTCCCAGTTAGCCGGTCGGCAGGAGGGTGTTGCGTGTGTGAACCCATGTGTTTCAGCGCCGCTATTTGTAGCGCCTGCCGGTGGTCCGATGCATCGGGAGAACGGGTAACCCCCACCAACCATGATATGTATGGCTTTAGCATTTGCACAATTAGTGTTTTCGATTGGTTGTCTTAGTTTAGTTTCGTTCCAGAAAAACAATAGAAGGTAAACCTGTTGCCGATCTACGAGGGCCTAACATAAGCGAGTAGCCTTCCATAAAGTTCTTGAAGCGTACAGCGAGACAATATTTAGAAATCCTAAACTTCGCAGAATTTTAAAATCTTCAGCTTTAATATCATATAGTTCGGAAAGCATTATAAACTACTACATATACTACTGCTCAAAGTGCTTAAATGGTGTGATATATAGACCCCCTGATGGAAAAACCACATGTCCTATATCAACTTCAGAGGTTTCCGTTTAGTAAAATGTGTAATTTCGCCGAGGAAAAAGAGAGCCGACAAAGTGACGATGTCCAAGAGGTTAGCACCATATCTACGTATAATCCGTATAGTGATGTGGATCAGAGACCATATGATCCTCATTTGTATATTGCGCGTACGAGTTGAATTTGATTTTTATGAAAAAAAAATTATAAATTCCTAGTTAACGACAAATATTGGTATTTGAAAAATGTATGTCATTGACGCAATATTTTTGCTTTTGAAACATCTCTTAATTATTTGTTTTGAAACTTCAAAGGAAAGTGCACGAAATACAATTGAAATATTTTCGTTTCTTTTTGACCAATGATTTTATGCACAAATTGTGTAATCTATAAAACTGTCAAACGCCATAAAAAATTCTGCTTTCATGTACACCGTCCACTGGTACAGATGGTTAATGAATAACTCCAGAATATATATATATATTATTGTAAACACCGGAGCATGGCTTCTCACATGTTTTCAAGTGACATAGTATGGCTTCAGAATATGTTAGTTACAAACATTTGAATATTAGCTGCATAAATTAACACCATAGAAGCCTTAATTATTAGTTTATACAGTCAAAAAAGAAGAATTAAGACTGAAAGTTTTAATTATTTGGCAACTATATCCTTAACAACTAAGATGACCAGAAACTATTTCAGGTATTGCACATGGTAAGTGGACGCGGCCATAGTCTGAACCTAATTAGAGACAAATTAAACATAAATACATTTCAAAGGAAACTATATTGTTTCATTGTTTGATTGGCCAAATGTTCGGTGGCCAAAATGAGTATTATACGTTTGTATTATATGACATGATCTACTGTAATAGTTCGTTCATACTTTCATATGTGGTAGATGTCCATTAAAACAGTGAAATACTCCTATAATATAGCTGCTATGCTGAATCACCCTTTTAAAATTGCTATAACTTCGGTCCGCAGCCATGAACTTGAAAGGCAGCTATTAATGAATGAGTGTTCAAAAACATGTCCTAACGGAAACGCTACGAGATCGCGCAGTTATTTTAATAAAAATTATCCAAAATGGTCGGGGGAATGACCTTGTTTTGGTCTCATTTTCGATTGAAACCGATGATCAGTTTGCTATATTTAACGGAAACTTGAGGAGTATTCAGGTTTGAATTTGGCAACAGTTGGAAGCAATGCGGTATCCACAATATAAACATAAGCGAATGCACGCGCAAGAATATTGGACCTCTCATTATCATCTGTGACGAAGTTGCTGCCGGATTAATAAAAGCACTTACTCCGGATTTCACGAAAGGACGGCCCTTATTGCAT
>JASANE010020379.1:0-59358 GCA_030248225.1 Trileptium ribeirensis | reverse complement strand
GGAGAGAGGTCCGGTACTGAAACCAAAAAAGGATTGCAGCATGCACCGCTTTGCTGACCCTGGCTTTACGCCAACATATCGCTCGTGGATCAAAAACGTCCGGCTACAAACGCTTTTTCTACAAATTTTCAAGAGAGTGCTCCACCAATACGCCTCGGTTGCTAAAGATAAACGACTACAACACAATACGCTTGATCGTGGTGTCGCTGTAACATACCCTTACCGATATTTATGAAAAAGAAATTTTCTCGATTATCGATAGAAAAGAATTTGGTTGGCTTTTCCGGAGCTGTCCGGATATACGGGCCCTTTCCTTAGAGCGCCAATGATCTTAGCTTCACCCGTTGATTATAAAATTTTCCTTCGCCTTAGTATCCATAACGGTGGTTCGTAGTTTCTGATCTTGCATCCTCCTGTGCTTCGACTAAACTTATCATAATTAAAATAACTGTCTAGAAGTTATTGTAAGCATATTGTAATTAGGGAGTATTCATTAACATGTTTAAACATTACAATTAATACAAAAAATGTATTTCAAAAGCTTATGTGATTTAAATATTTACAAATAATTAAGATTAATTCCAAATATAGAGAGACGTGGAGAGGATTTATATCGTATTCTGCACATATTATAGCGTTATTAAAGCTTTAAGGGTATAGACGAAAAAGTATTATTTGGACCTAAACGAAATCAAAGAGCATTTCTACAAGTGAATCGAAACAGAAGGATTTTCTAACAAAATTTGTCTACACCGATTGCTTCTAATAACATAGGAAACCGTTCTCAGAGGATTGAACATTCTGAATTTTTACCACATGTGACAGGAAAGAAATAAGTTTGATAGTTAGCAAGTAAATACAGCTTCATCGGTTTTTCGCTAACAACATTTTAATTTTAGCAGTAGTTTTACGAAACAACTACAGTTCACGTTTCAGTGGTTTGACTAATGTCTGGCGATCATCACTAATGTGGGTAGGTCATGTATGCTGACATGCCTTGTTCAATGAAGGTTAAGCTAAAAAACCAACAGAAGCCTATGCATAGCTTATAGAAAATGTTACTATTTGATTATCTATGCAAAACTGTGCATTTCCGCGACTAGAATCACCCACTTGAGCATCAACGTTTTTGAAAGACCGTTGCGATATAGTGGATATATTGCAAAATATATAAAAAGCTGAAAAGGTCATATATAATTAGGCACATGGCGTAATTTACTATGTGTTTTTGCACTACTATCAAGGCGCCATCAAAGCTGCAACGGTGTTATTACAAAAGGACTAAAATCTTAAAAATTAAAAAAATATGTTTAGCTTATAAAAAATATATATTTATTATTTTATGAAAGGGAACAGAGAACTAAAGAAAACAAGTGAAGAGGTTTTGAATAAATTCTTCACAGTTTTCTGTAATGCATATAATTGCAAATGTCTGGCAGTAGTTCGTCGTTAGGTTTATGAAAACGAAGATATTGTTTTCGCATAATTATAACACGATTTCTGTGAACAACATCCGATCGCACACCCGGCCAGCCATACCGCTGTACCAAGATGCAGCAAGCTGCTCAAGTGTGACCGGCTCAGATATTTACCCAATAGAACTTTATATTGTTTGGGTAGAAATGAAGAAACTATTCGCCCACTGTGTTGATATCAAACAATTGCAATAATTGTAATGAGATAACAAAATATGTTTGGGGTCGTTAACAAAGATTGAGTTGCAAATACGGTAGTCTAAACTTCCAAGAAACATTGGGTCTAAAAATTAAGAAATCAGTCTCATCTAATGTTCTATATTGGATTCTAGATATTTAGATGAAGCACAACCAAAACGGATTTATAAGACAGGGTTTCATTAAATAACATTCAACTGTGCAAGAATTCAGATTTTTCTGTCAGTGAGAAGAATAGCTCATCAAAGGGTTGACGGATTTTCGCATTTTTATTTAACACGTAATATACCATACTCGGCCATACCCATTAATAACAAGTTTATAGCCAAGCTGCATTATCATCTCATATTCCTTTTGATAATATTGCACACTTGATAGCATAATGTGTAAGTATTTGAGCAAGACCTGAAAAAGTCTTCGTTCATGTGTATGCCTACCAATTTCTATTTTGCAACTTGCGCAATTATCAAGAGTGTATTATGCTAATTTCGAGGAAGAATGTGACGCTGAGACTGCAATTTTGACGTAACTGAATCAGTCCCGAGCACTTCCGCAATATTGTAGAGATCCTTTGACATAATCCCAAGTGCAAGAGAAGGATAGTGAGCAACAAAATAAAAAACCCGGTGCTTAGATTTTAATATAAAGTACAAAATATTCTATTCAAACGAGCTAATTTTTTTTAATTTCGATTAGTTCTGACCATATGAAGCTGTTGTACGGCTAAAAGGTTTATTTTAGCCAGATCTTCGATTAAAACGCTTGTTCTAGCGATAATCAAGCTAGCTATATCCGTCAAAGTCAGTTGCAAAAGAAAATTATTTTTGGCTTCGAAGAGCAGCGCTTAAAATCTATCGGATTACTCAAATCAAAGCCAGGTTTGGGAATCGATTCAGCCCGGAAGTTTATCAAGCACAGAAGTTGTCCTCGGTAAAAAAATTGCGAATAACAACGTTAAATATATTATTACTAGGCATAGCTAAAATCGATCGGCATTTTTACAAACAAAATTAACTAAAATAACTATATCAAAAAATAGCACAGAACATAAACTAAACATTCATTTGAGTGTTGGTTATATGTTTTGCTCATTATCAAGAGCGTCTCAAAGGAGTGCGGTCTCCACTTTTGCCTGGCAAACGTCAAAAAATTAACTTCTGGAGTCCAGTACAGATGCGCGCCAAAGGCAAAAAATTACACGTTTTGGCGTTTCAATTTCAGTAAATTTAGCCTGGTGGCAGATTATTCTCTATTGATTAGCTGTAATATGAAGATACGCGACAAATTCGCCATAATTTTCAACTTTTGTGTCTTACCTTCAGCAAATTTCGCCAATAAAAACCCAAATAGGACTTTACATGCTCCACCTCTTCTGGCTACGTCATGGTTTATCGTACCAGTGAAAAAATTTAGCTATAAAGCAGTGTTTTAAAGTTAAAAAAGCCCAATTGGAACTGGTATTATTGCTGAAAGTCAAGAATAGAGTTAAAGATACACGTGCGTGCAAGTTATATTCACAATAAAATTATGACATAACTTCCTCATGCATTTATAGCGCAAAGAAGGTATTAGGTTAAAATTAACATTGAATTTTTCATTCTCACGACTCGGATAATATTATATGCACCAGAACGAATACTGTATTAACTGCAGCTGTGCTAAAAGTACCAGGAGACAGAACCTAGTGCAAATCTAGCTATTACCTAATATAGTTTAATTCAGGAAAACTAACAACGTCTTCGATTTGCAATCTGTAAAAGTTTGTCTCTAGTTATACACTGTTTTTGCACCGCGCAGGTTTCAAATTTCATTGTTTGCACATGATGGAACAAAAACACACGTGCAGGGGGCGTCGAGATGCTCTTAAAAAGTAGTGGGTGCGACAAAACTTGAAGCGGCTCGGTCGTTTATATTCATTTTATTATAACAACATGAATTAATTTTTTCACATATGGCAGTAAAACGTGTAGGGCCAGCGCCTCCGCTGTCCCCCCCCCGTTTTAAGACACCGCTACACAGGTTGTGGCAGTTCTGCAGGCGGATGTCGCTGCACGACAGAATAGTCCAGGCCGTTCGTTGTTTTGTGCACCGAAAAAATGAAATATATCTTGTGTAAACAAAGAACAAAGTCTACGAAGCAAAATTAGACTTGTCGTTTTGTAATACCGTTGGCGATGCATATGAAATGAAACACCGAGCACAACACACCTTTATTTGGGTTGTCTACCGAACAAATTGGAAGCATATTGACAAAGTATTGTCGTATTAAATAAGAAATAACTGTTATGATTTGCCATTCATTTTGATCCGCATAATTTATGGTAGATAGTTGAATAGTGGACAAATTTTATTTCAATTACGTTGACAAAAATAAATTTCTGTCCGAAATTTTGACTCCTGCTACGAAAAGGGTTGTGATTACTTAAACCTCGAATTCTCAACTGTTGTTCTGCCACTATTATGAAAAAGCCCAACTCATGGTAAATTTAGTATGAGTGAACTTGTCTAATGTCTGCGATCAGGTATGTTGCCGTGGCGCTAGATTTTCAATGTATACCATTAGACCATCCAGCACGTTTTGACAAAACTGGTATAAGCAAATAGGGGTGTCATATCTGCACTACGTCAAGGACAACAGGGGTAGGACTAAACTGACCAAATTTAAAGCCATTGCATTTAAAGTTGTTGCTTACAAAACTTTCTGATAAAAGTAATTGTTATATACACTAAGCACTTCAGCTTGTATGGCTTCGGTGCAACGATTCTTTTCACCATATAGACGACACTTTTATTCGTCGAAAACTGTAATAAAAAGCTTATACGAAAAAGACTGGAAATGCTGAAATGTAAAACGACTCCGCTTTGACACAATGTCTACCAATGAGTTGTCGAAACCAAAATTAGCCGGAACTGAACTCGGAATTCCGATTTTATTGCCTGAACCGGAACTGGAACTTGGTCTTTTCAAATGAGGCAAAATTAAAATAAGTACTAATGAGCTTGTTGCTTTTTTGAGTGGTGGTGTATAATGGCATATATGGTTATTTGCCAGTTAAACATGATAGTTTTGTTGATTGGTTGATTTTGTTGGATTTCTTACTACCCTTATAAGATGCTGCAATGGCCTATAAATGCATATTAGGGCGGGAAAAATGTTAAATTTCCGCATTTTTCAATAATTAGCTTCTCGTTAATGGTTATTAAATAGATAGGGCTATAGATTTTCCCATATGAGTTGGGTGGCTGGATAAGATTAATCCAATTGTCGTTACGTCGAAAGCAGCCAATTCAAAAAGCACTAATGCAGGTGTATCGCGGATTAACTGAAAAAGACAAGATAAAAATAAGAACAAGAAATTTAGCAATTGTCACAAGACCTGGCAGTTGGTCGACCCCACTTATGCCTCCACTTAGCAAATAAGCTCCACCTTTTCACGCTTTTCAGTATGAAGCACTAACGTACTTAAAATTACAGCCACGGATTCTCCTAATATACTGCGGGTGTATTGTCTTACTGTGCCTTTAAAAAGAGCTTACGAAGCTCAATGTCGAACCTCAAAATACACAACAAAATACACAGCCTAGCCACGCTTCATCCAGTCACAGTTTCCGCCACCTAGTGAATTATGGTTGTTGTGCAGTCCTCAGCAATGTAAAATATTCGAAATTGCGCTATGTTGTGGTCACACAAGCATAAGATTTAACTTATAAAGACACATTTCGCAGTACAGTTTGTCGCAAGTTACAAAGAAGTAACTGTTAGGCTGTAGGTCAAATAACAGAATAGATAACAAATCTTCCACTACGGGGTCCTTCAAAAATTATAAATATGCTAATGTTCGATTGGTGAGCATTATTTTTTGTACCTTATGAACTGTTTAGTAGAGGTCAACTGTCAACTGTCAACTGTTCTTTGCGACAATTAAAACGGTTCAGGAATATATATATGTTCCCAAACGGTAGCTGATAAATTAAAGATAATATACGCCACTGTAACAATAAATTTTCAAATTTATTTCTAGTATGGATACCATATTCATTCCATAATTTTAGGCCAGATGATCCATTGAGCCCACTAAGTATTGCTAAGTATATATTATTTTTGTTCCCAAACTGCTGTATTTAAATACACCATCGCTAAAAAATTGATGGCTTGTTAAATAGTTATATATTTATTATGATATTTAATATAATTATATCGTACTTTATATAAGACTGCGATAACACAAAAATTCCATATTATCAAAATGTATTATTCTTGAAATGGTATTCCAAAAATATTCTGGCGCCTTTGGGCAAAAATTTCAGCGAGTTAGTATGTTCTACAACATTTGAACTTCCATATCAAATAAAATAACAAAAGTGGCAAACATAATTCTATTATCTTTAAAATCTATTCTAGGCTATTCACTTTAAATTCTTTCCGATTTACATATGGTGGAATATGATACTGATAATTGTGGAATATTTAAACAGACCAAAACTAAAGATTATAAAAAAATTCATATTTTAAATGTCAATCAATGTTTTAGTTTCGAAACACTTTCAATTGCTGTACTTAGTTACGACTGCATTATTCGTTTATCACGGCACGCCTTTTTGTTTAAAGGTTTGCGATTTTACGTTCGTAAATTGACACATTTATCATTGTTGCGTGGAGAGTTGCCTTCTAACTTTGTCCTACGCTGTGCATTTGGAAGTGAGGTTCCTTGAGAAAACAAGCAACGGTGTCTAATATTCGCGTAGTGGCTAGTGTACGACGCGCGGAGCCAAAACCATCCAGGTTTAACCCCGTCGTTGTGGCAAAAGACTTTTCAAGATTGTACCAAATACGCTTAAGGTTCACTATATGCTAACCATATTATTCTGTAGTGTTTATGAATATTTGGTTGTATCATCTTATAACTTGTCTCTTTTTTAGCTTAGAAATTATGAATAACAATGCATCGGGGCTTAGAACAAGATATTGGTTGCATTGCTGTTTGTATCTGCGTGACTACACAGTTGATAACATTATGGTTGAATATTATAAAAAAACTGTATAATGAAAATTATCCCCGCACAATTAAAGAAAATTTAATATTTGAAGAAATTCAAGAAAACAGTACTGACATTAAGGAGTATGTATATAAAGCTAAAAAATGAGAGTTTCCTTAGTTGTCAAAGTGAATTTTCATTGATTTTTTGTTTCCTGCACAAGTTAATCTGATTGAGTTAATCTGATGTTCTTTTCGACAGTTACGAAACTTCACATTTAGTCAATATTAGTCCTACTAAAAAGTAATACACTAGCTATACATCAGAGGAAACGTTTCACTGCATATCAAAACTATGGAACCCTATTTTTCCTCCAATGACCAAAAGACGAAAAGCTTTGAATTAATTCGAAACTTTTAATAGAATTAAGAGGCATATTTTCACGTTGCGCTGGGCCTATTTGATTCATACCGAGCAAATGCGCTTGCTTTTTTGTCGTGTTCTGCAGTACCGAATTCATAAAGATCAATTTTAGTCTTCCTCATACAGCTAAATTGAAGAAACGGCAAACTTATACTATTATTGGTTTTAAATTTAGAATCTTTTCTTTAGCTCCCGTGGCGTCACGCAGGCTTCATAGGTGTGCATAGCAGAGGGTGTGGAAAATTGGCTTAAATTAGCAAAAATTAAGTAACGACTGTAGAAAGTTGGCATAACATTGGAAAAATGGGTAAATGTCTTGACTAGTTTTGGGAAAATTAGATATTTCTAAACGTTACCACCCTTCCGACATGCACCAAACCAAATCCCCGCATAAAACATCTGATCTGCCTCCCTAGAGCCGACGTAGCTTTTACACCTGTGGCTCAAAACATACTTAATAATTAGACTTAAGACGTCCTTAAGACATTAAATAACACTATAAGCTAATTTGCAAAAACTTACTTTGTCAAAATTTTGAAAATTTCACTTTTTTTAGGTTTTTTATAGTTTGGGTCATGACTAAATACTGCTACTCTGACAAAATGGATAACAACATAGTTCATATATGACTGAATTCTAGATGTTGGTCCCTTTTTCCAATATGTTTGGTAAGAGTTATAACCTAAAATTCTTTGTTCCTCAATTGTACAAGAACAAAACGTCCTTATTCGTATGGCTTTGTGAGAATTTTGATGTCACATCATAGGAGCAGCCCAAGCTCAGTGCTAAGTGCACAACTACATTCTATTTACGAACATTAATTATTCCAGTGAAGAATTATCGAATCTTTAGCACAATTTCGCACTATTTGAGGAGCTCCGCTCGCTTTGTTTCAATTAATTCCGTCACGAAACCCTACTACTCAGACACATGAAAATGCGGCTCTCTTGCGCTGAATTTCATTTGTTAATATGCATGTTGCTATAGCATCTGTATGTTGTGCTATACCACTCCATTTTAACAAAGACATCGACTGTCCAGACGATCGTTACCAATCGGACGTGAGAATAATTTATTATTCTGCGTTGCTTATTTTTTTGCTATCTATTTTAGAAAATGTAAACGATCAACTTACACTATAAGATTGAAATTAATAATTGTTGTTCAAAGATCACGCTATAATTTGAACAAACTCAAATTTCATTATTGGAAACTTGATTCCATATTTAAAATGACTTAATTTCACTCAACTTGTATTTATTAGAAATTGCTAAAGAAAGAGCCTAAAACAGTTCAAACGTTTGTTGTTATTGGCAATGAACCACTGAGCATCTTTAGTACTGTAGTAAATTGGCTCAAAGTGATATTCCACAGCGAGCACCAAAAATCCTGTTTGGATACAAATGATTGCAATGAAATCATCTATGTGGAATAATAATTATCAGCGGTCAAACGGTCCCTGAATGTACAGGAAATATGGAGAAACTCGGATTTGCTGAGCTTCATTATGATTGTTAGCACAAAGGAATTGTTATATAGGTATTTATATCAAGAAATGTCGTTAACTCCACCGTTATTAATTGAATTTTTATCCTATTTACACTTACGTAACACCTAATGCTACGAAAATATGTGTGATTATGTCAAAACCACAAAACAATTATGTGATTACGTTTACATGTGGCAAAGTGTCATCGTTTGTACAGTATATACAGCAAAGATGTGTTTTGCAGTTTCACGGTTCGCTATCAGGGAGATGTCGAGTAACCGCACTATCTCTGTTCGACATGGACAAGTGAACGCGACTTAGAAACTGAACACTACTTTGCCCGGTGTACCGCTGCTATTCATGTGCTGCGGTACTTTGGCAATGAAAGCAAAAAGGAAATATAGCGACGATCAAACAATTCATTACGCGATATATACACGAATGGTGTGTTGATTTTCGGTGTTTTGGGTTTTCAGGTATACAGCTGAATAGGTCAAATGTAAATCTATAAAGAGCTAACGGATTATAGTAGTACAAATAAATTTATTTGTAAATATAGGTTAAAAATGCCAGCTTTTAAAGCTAGGGCTCGGCTCGGCGCTACGGCCATGTCCCGTTCGGTTAGCATCGTCTCTTCCGATAGCAAGCCAAGTTCGACTCGGCTTTAAAAGTTTTCTAAGTAGTAAAAGTTTGATATAATTCCTACTCTGTTTGACTTAAAAACAGATATAGTGTAATCCGAGCTTGCTGAAGTTGTGACATACAGACAAATTTATGTGTGGATCTTTAGACGTGTAAATGTAAGGAATAGGTACAATTACCACCCATTTTCTTTGTGACTGCTATTGTAAAAATATTCACAATTTCTGCCGTAACCAACTACCACTATCATATAATTATTGCTGAATAATTTTATTCGACAATGTTGTTAAAAAACGTGAATTAGCGCTTGTAACACACTCACCAGTTTTTGAATAAATGATAATAAACACATGAAGCAGATATTTTAACAGTATATATGGAAAAATTAGTAGTTCGTCCAACGGCCAAATTATAAGTGTCCTCAATAATTAAGGTTTATTTGGGTTATCACAACGTTGATACTGGTGAGCACCAGGAGGACATCATGTTGGGTTACGATCTATTGATACACTGTTGTCGTAAAACAAAATATCATTATCCGTGTTCAATTTTTTCAATCGAAAACGGCTGTGACAAAACTATGGTTATCAATCTATTGTTGTTAACCCTTCAACGCTCGAGCTAATGTGTATATTATACAATTTTTTACTAACTCAAGCCGCGTCACGGATCGAACCCCGATTGTGTGCGCGAGAACGCATACAAAAACCACTGATCTATCTGAGAGCTGTTGTTCGGCTCCTTAATGAACGTCACAGTGAGTGAATAACAACGTGCCTACAAACGTACGCGACGCAACATACTTAGTTTACACAACGAATTACATGACGCGGTAATGCCAATGGGCAGAGTTGGGCATGAAAGGTTTAAACGAACATGAATGAACACTTATAAATATATAGCTATCTAATGTCATGTGTCACACAATAAAGCTGATAATGAACAAAAATGGAACAAAAAATTTCTCGTTAATAGTGTAGCATGATTTCTCGGTCAGCGGAAAAAGCGAATCTAGTGCATTAACTTGTTTATGTAGGTCATATAAATAGCTCTTATCGATGTGCTCATAATCATAGTACCGCTGCGTGTGTGTAATGCGCGAATAAACATAAAATGATCCCGGCAACCATCCTATTTGTAATTTTTAGTTAAAATTTCTTACGGAACGCTTTTTGGTCAATTGAAAAACAACGCAAAACTGTTCGCGAACCCCGCTCTCGATTGAAATCTAACCATTTTGGTCAATTGATATTCAACGTAAAACTGTTCGCGAACACAGCGCTCGCGATTGGAATCTAACCAAAAATTGAAGTAAAATTACCCACATTTTTGAGAACGAAAATTTGTCGATTTGATTGTGACGTCACTTTTGGATTAAATTTGTTCGCGAACGCTGTATAATTCAAATTTAAACGATAATACATTAGGGAACAGAATTTCTGCAAACTGAAATCGCCGACATTCTGTTCGAACGCAAGGTCTAATTTCTGGCACTTGATTTGATTTTGGCAGTTTTCGGTTAGCGAAAACCGAATGAAATTAAGGCTGTTTTCCGTAACAAAAGTTTGAGATTCGATATCGGTAATGACAGAATAGGATGGTTGGCGGGGTCATCTTAAGTTTACTCATGCATAAACGAACTAGAAGAGGTAGGTAAGGAGGCAAAAGGTGCAATTGTGTGCGGAATTACTAAATCTTTATGTGGTGTCCACATTATAATTGCCCCCTCGGTTTGAAATAATTGTTGCTCTGTATAGCTGAGATACTGTACAAATGTGTGTGTTACGTATAAACTATCACAAAGAATTGTAATTTTGCTGACGGGTCCATACCACCATTTCCTTCAGATTATGAAGGGCTTGCGACTACATTTCGTTTAATAATTTAGTGCCTAAAGTGTCGCATTTGTCATACCGTACATTGACAAGCTATGTGGTAACCGACTCTGTCGTGTCGCGTGCGTTTGCACATGCGTTGTTATTTGCTCGCTTCGAACGATTCCTTCGGAATCAAGCTACAACTCTTACGTAGCATAGTGGCTAATAAGTAAGGCTGGGAACCTTAAGATCTGGGTTCAGTTCGCCACTGCGCCAAAATATTGTTCAATATTGCAATATATACAACTTAGTTTAAGTAAAAACCGGGTTAACGTTAAAGGCACGGATATTGTAAACCTATCGTCCAATACAAAAACTGAAATGCAACTTTCTATCGAACTTTTTTAAAACACTCAATCAATTCAAACGCACAAAATAAAAGTAATTTACGTAGCACATCTTTACGAGCAATGTTTTCGTGACCTGCAAATATGACGATAATCATGGTACAAATCTTCACATTCTGCGCATGTAAATAGTCGGCGAATGATACTGTTTGAGTAGACTTAAGGTTAGCTCTAGGAAGCAGTTTACACAAATTTCGCCGTTCCATTGTATAGTAAATGACGTTAGTAAGTTTTTTTTCAAATAGCAAAACTCTACTTAACCTCGATGCCATTCTATGGTTGACAAATTAAATTCGTCGACTGCTATGCTAATATAGATTATTAATTGCCTTATTGATCCTTGCCTCACTAAAAAATATAGTCTGCTATTATGGTTGCTATTTCCCGAGTAAATGTGGAAGAATTGGTCATGAATAACACTGTTTTCTCAGGTATCCTAACATTTGCCAAACTGCCCGATATATATAACTTATAGAAAATCGTCAAGTATAACAGGTCATCGGCCGGAGATTTTTAGCAGTTATATTTCTCGAAACAGATAGTTTAATATGCCGCGGGTTTGATTTGATTTGTTAAGGTCGCTAAGCTGTGTAGCATAACGCCCACTGAACACTACTTTGGGTTCCATGCTGACTTATTTTGATGAAGCTACAGAATGTAGCCATGTGTTTCTGACATATATCCTATACCTTACAGGCACAAAGCAAGATTTCTTCTTCTCTAGACAATCTCAGGAAGGGCAATCCAAATTCAAATAGTGTGTAATTTTTTACAATTTATGCTTTTTCGCACAGTGAAATTTATTCAGCTCACACAAAAGTCAAAAATTGTAGAAAACATCTATGCTAACGATTAATCTTTCCCCGCATAGTCACGCGTTGGTTACAGTGTCCATTGCGCCACGACGAGCTAACTGGGTTTGTCACGCAACATGATTGGCTTAATGGCTAACGTACACGGCTCTGACCAAAACGATCCAGGTTGTCTCCGCCGGCGCGCAAAGTTTTTCAACGCTGTACAAAATACACAATAATTCATGAAGAAAACTGATAAGCCGAGCAATCATATCCAACTGTCTTATTTATAGTTGTATGTTGCAGAAGTAAGGCCACTCTGGAGTTTAAAAATATGAGATTGATATTTTTCAACTGTTTAAGGCAAGGGCACACACAATCTCAGAGGGAGAAACGCTTCATAGATACCTCCTACCTACGTTTATGCTTCGTCTATCCGATTTTGTCGGTTTCGTAGTAAGCCTTACAGACAGAATGCTGTCCGCATAGGCAGAGGCGGAAATATAAAGAAAAAAGATCCGCGGTTGAAATAACATGTTGTGCTTTTGTTTTTTCTAATTTTATACCGAGTAACCGAGTTCAGTTTCACAAGTTTGCTGTAAATTTAGAAATTCATAGATGAATTTAAATTTAGAAATTAAAATTGTCTACCAAACGACTACTAACCAAACATTATGTCAATTACATTATTAGCTAATTGCTTTATGTACATACGTATACAAACAGGTGATTAGGTATACTGGTGTCATTATCTTAAAAAAATTAGCATGTCATAGTATATATGCTAAATAACGACCATTATGGCTCCATGCAATTATCATAATATATGTTCAAATTAGGTATGTTTAAGTTACTGAGACACCCAGTGATTTGTAGACCCAACAACTATATATAACTAACCCGACGAAGCGATGGCTTTGTGCATCATCCTACTGTCGCGTGAGTACATAAGTCTTCAGTCCATGCAACTGATAAATTGTAAACTGCGATGCATATACTAACGTTGGGCTTTTATTGCATTAATCTCGAACATATACGATCTTTTTGTATTAATTCTAAAGCTTTGTAGAAGAGAAGGATAACCCATATTACTGTTTCTAGCAAATATATGGCCCCTTAGTTGTGCGCGTGCCTTTTACATCTTTTAAGATTGTCCGAGCTAGAAACTCCACGCCAATGGTCCAAACGAATTTCCGTTCGTTTCCGAATCTTATTTTGCAGAGGTTCGTATGTGCCAGATTTTGCTACATAGCTAGGTGTCCGAATTTCATAATCAATATTTTTAACTTTTGTTTTGCGTTTTCACTTTGTTTTTTTAAGTAACATCAATTAAAGTTCATTATTTACGTAGTTCGGTATTCCCCGGGCAAGGCGTTTAGCATAGAGTACACCCATGCAATGTTACATTTCAAATGATATTTGGGTATACTATAATTTTCAACTAAATTTTCAATGTTGCAATGGTTTGACTAAATTTACAAGCAAGAACCCTTAAAAATTTTAAAACCAGGGTAATTCCATAAACTGAACTTTAGCATACCGTGCCGGTAGCTAAAATTATTTACGTAGAAATGTCGACTAAACATGTATATATTTCTTTCAGTATTCTCCTACACTTAATATTGTTCCCACTTGCATACTTCACGTAATTCGAAAAATGACAACATTTTCTGATCATGCCAACAGGTCTATGGGAAAAAGAATAGCCTATAAGCGTATATTGTTACATAGATGTAGTCTACTAGTTGCTTCTTTAGCCTTTTACTACTCTTGGCTATGTCCTAGGCAAAATTGTGACAACGACAGTCCTAACAAATTTTCACTTTTTTCTGAATCATAATTTGTGATGGCTAATATATGTATGTTTTATTAGTAACTAGGCCACAGGACTTTTTGGTTCAGGATTTCTTTTAACTTTTTCTTTTTCTAATTACAATTAAAGTACTTTTTGCGGTAGCTTGGAGCTTCTGTATTTTGCTATGTAGGTAGTTGAAAATGCAATGAACGTTTATTGAATGCCAGCAGACACGACAAGAATTTTCCTAAATGAGCTACATTCTAATTAAAACAAACTCGTCAGGTTTCTCAGAAAAATTTGTGCACTGAAGATAAAGCAACAAATATTCATCAAACTATTCGTTTTGACAAAAACGGTAATATATTCAGAAGCATGGGTTTTACCTATTTTATCTTTGTTACCACGTACGGCAGGAGTATTATAGCAATAATTTATGCCGATTTAAAATCTGAATGTACCAGTTATTTGTCGCAATGTTGAAGAGGAAAGCTTTAGACATTTATACTGCAGTATCATGACAAAAGGCAACAATATAATAGCGATCACTAACGGCAAAAGTGGATGATATTTAGCTGAATATATACATTGAAGTTAAATATTGGGCACTCTTAGTAATAATAGAAAAAAATGTCATTACTCTGAATATTTATTGAATAAAGCTCTTCGCCATTACAAGCCTAGATGGCCTAGCCCCATGTTGAATCTGCGGCAGAATGTATTAGTAATTTAAGTTACGGACACCGGCCATTAGTAATTAACATGCCCCTCCAAAACGTTGTCCATGCTTACGCCTATGCATTACTTCAGCTCAATAAATGCAACGATTTAACTAGTTAAACATCACGTTTTGGACTACGCAATATATTTGATCCCACCACTCGGGAACGACATGAATATCCTGAATGTTCTTCAACTCCCTCCTATACCGATCTTATACATGTGCACAATTTGTTTGTGTAATTCTTGGAACAATTCCGTAGAGTTAATAACTTTGCATTAGATGTTAGACTTTGAAATAAAAAATTAATGAATGCCATCTTTTAGCGAACAGCGTAAACGAAAAGCAAACGGACAAAAACACACTACTAACCAACATACAGTATGTATTGCCATAGGCGAATACCAAGCAAAGCAAGCGTTGTATCGACAACAAATGCCGGGGCTATTACGAAAGCAGTTTAACCTCAAGAGAGATACGACAACGACAATAACAACAATACGAAAACCAAAATGACAACGACGACTCACCACCAAACTATCTCCAAATCCAGGCCCACGATAATCCTACTACAAACTACTTCGTTCGTGTATTGGTTGCAGCAGTGCGTGCGTGCAAAACTTCAACTGCTACACACACAACACAAGCAGAACTATGTTGGTTCGTCAGAAGCGCAGTTGTGGCGTTGCGCAACATACAACAGCTAGCAGCTTTATTATAGACCTTTACGGCCAGCGTCCGTGTGTGCATCGCTCGAAACCCGTCTGTACACAACGACATGCTAACTGTCGAGTTAGCGCTCACTGCTCCTGCTACAGCCTCAGCTAGTGCGGTGTTAAGCAGGACATAGGACACTACTGAGCACTAGTATGCGACGACGTACTGTGCAGCTCCACGAGTGTTTAAAGCTAGGGTAATACAAGAGCTACAGAAAACCTTAGGTTGTGTTCGTCGCTCGCTCCTCACTCGCCAAAATACCCGCAGCAGCTGCCGCTAAAGTCGTTCAAAGCTAAAACGCTTTTTGGGGCACTTTGTATGTGTGCATTCAGCTGCAAATACTACTAAATACAACACAAACAACAACATAATAGCTAATGTCCTTTTATCTATCTGTTCAGTATACTATTATGCATATAATAAATAGACAGCAGATTTATGTAAATATTTGTGTTTCATACAACACGGTTACTTTAATAATTTAGCTTCGGAGTTGTGTTTCTTTCAAAAGCAGCTGCATGCCTACTGTGTGACATTTAAAAATATACACAACACGTATATGTAGGTATACACTCAATCTGATAGCATTTTCACAATGAGTTAAAATGTGAAATGCCTTTACTGATTAGCCGTTGTTGTCTGTAGTTGTATGTGTTCACAGAGAATCCTCCTCCCACCGCTTGAGCTTGGGGCATATAAAATCTGTATTATTCCGAGTAATAAGCTTTATGACAGCGAAGCTTTTTCACTCCTAGCTAGCAGTTTGGTACGTTCCTTAATTCAGTCTATGCAATACCGAAATATTCATTCAATTATAGTATAATAGGAATGGTGGCGACCTCAGGGGCCGGACGATATGTTACAAAAAAGAACAGCTTAGATCGGAGGTTCGGGGGGCGGCAGCAATCTACCCCCACCCCATCGCCTCGACTTGCTTTGCTGCATTGCTGATTATATGAATTATATAATATACATTATACATGAATTGCTGCAATCATGATTATATGGTATTTATTCGCAACGAACAACTGGGTTCATTATAGATTCCGACGCTTTATGGCTAGACTAACACCGTTAGCACCGCCCCTGTAACGAAAGAAATGATTACGCTGCGCCGTTTTCTTTCACACTTTGTCTAATGATAAATTAAATGTACAAATCGCATAATGCACATAATAATTAGTATAATTATTATGTGTAATATGTAAATTTAAAAGAAGACATCGCAGCGACAAAGAAAACGCAGTGAGAACGATTAAAAGATATTTATTTATTCATTGTATAGCTGATGAAAACAGCCTATAGCGATTAGAGTTGTATCTGGCTTATCTGTATCAAGGGCGCCGCTAAAAGAGGGCCAGTTGAGGTGGCCCTACTTTTTTGTTTTGGACGAGAAGAACTTTATTGACTTATTAAAAGATATTTATTCATTGTATAGCTGATAAAACCAGCCTATAGCGACTAGCGTTGCATCTGGCTTATCTGTATCAGGGGTGCCGCTAAAAGAGGGCCAGTTGAGGTGGCCCTACTTTTTTGTTTTGGACGAGAAGAACTTTATTGACTTATTAAAAGATATTTATTCATTGTATAGCTGATGAAAACAGCCTATAGCGATTAGAGTTGTATCTGGCTTATCTGTATCAAGGGCGCCGCTAAAAGAGGGCCAGTTGAGGTGGCCCTACTTTTTTGTTTTGGACGAGAAGAACTTTATTGACTTATTAAAAGATATTTATTCATTGTATAGCTGATAAAACCAGCCTATAGCGACTAGCGTTGCATCTGGCTTATCTGTATCAGGGGCGCCGCTAAAAGAGGGCCAGTTGAGGTGGCCCTACTTTTTAGTTATGGACGAGAAAAACTTTATTGACTTATATACAGCGAAGCAAATACTAATGACTTCTAGTTTCACCGAACCGGTCTACTTTTGAAGAGCTTGCGATGACCTTGATCTGTATAAATCAAATAAACCTGGTACTCTGTTGGTTATTTCGCTGAACACTGAATTTGCGCCTCTTGTTCACGTGTGCAAGTCGAACAAGTATTAATGATAAAAATTATAAAACAATTCAAGATTTTGCATGACTAACCTTTTATATACACCGCCCATCTAAATTGTTTGTTAAGATGTGCAAAATTTTGTTGGAGAACAAAGCATAAATTTATTTACATTTATTCGATATTTAAACTTTTTTGTTCTTTATTTGTGATGAATGTATGATCCTACTGATAAAACCTCGACTCTGCCCAGTAATACACTACACCTACTTACCGTTTCGACATGGTTATAATTTATATACTTAACATGGCCGTAGCTACAGAAGCAGGAGTAAACCTGCCTGGTCAGCCATTCATGCTCCAGCTTGAGATACGTGCTACGAATTAAGAAAAGATGTTACATTCGTTTTGACAATCATACAAGGAAATTTGAGTATCTCTTTAAATAATTCCTTCAGCACTAACAACTTAGTGTTGCTCTGACTACTGTTATACCTTGCATGCGATAGTATATACAACGCTATTGTAAGATGTTGTAGCAGTTCGAACTATTCCGCAGTGCATTGTCCTACTGTGTTATTATATAAAAAAGCAAACCAATGTACCATACTTATATGTAAAATTATATAGAATGTTGTCAGCGACAGTATAACTTGTATCGATCAAGTGATTGATTTATGGAAATGATAATTTTTTGAAATTTCGCGACATATAAACTATATTACGTGTAATCGAATATTGTATAGTTTGCTCTTGTTCTTCCTCTTCTTACGTTGGATGCGCACTATGGTTTGTTTTATGATTTGCTAACGGAAACTAGTAGACAAGGCGCAATAAAAGACGCATAAGATGTTCTGTGAGGACATATAAAACTATATATATTATTACGTAAAATCGAATTTTGTATAGTGTGCTTATGTTCTTCCTCTTCGTACCTTGGATGCGTTCTATGGTTTGTTTTATGATTTGCTAACGGAAATTAGTAGACAAGGCGCAATAAAAGACGCAGAAGATGTTCTGTCAGGACATATAAAACTATATATATTATTACGTAAAATCGAATTTTGTATAGTGTGCTTATGTTCTTCCTCTTCGTACCTTGGATGCGCACTATGGTTTGTTTTATGATTTAACGGAAACTAGTAGACAAGGTGCAATAAAAGACGCAGAAGATGTGTGTCAGGACATATAAAACTATATATTATTACGTAAAATCGAATTTTGTATAGTGTGCTTATGTTCTTCCTCTTCGTACCTTGGATGCGCACTATGGTTTGTTTTATGATTTGCTAACGGAAACTAGTAGACAAGGTGCAATAAAAGACGCATAAGATGTTCTGTCAGGACATATAAAACTATATATTATTACGTAAAATCGAATTTTGTATGGTGTGCTTATGTTCTTCCTCTTCGTACCTTGGATGCGCACTATGGTTTGTTTTATGATTTGCTAACGGAAACTAGTCGACAAGGCGCAATAAAAGACGCAGAAGATGTTCTGTGAGGACATATAAAACTATATATATTATTACGTAAAATCGAATTTTGTATAGTGTGCTTATGTTCTTCCTCTTCGTACATTGGATGCGCACAATGGTTTGTTTTATGATTTGCTAACGGAAACTTGTAGACAAGGCGCAATAAAAGACGCAGAAGATGTTCTGTCAGGACATATAAAACTATATATATTATTACGTAAAATCGAATTTTGTATAGTGTGCTTATGTTCTTCCTCTTCGTACCTTGGATGCGCACTATGGTTTGTTTTATGATTTGCTAACAGAAACTTGTAGACAAGGCGCAATAAAAGACGCAGAAGATGTTCTGTCAGGACATATAAAGCTATATATATTATTACGTAAAATCGAATTTTGTATAGTATGCTTATGTTCTTCCTTTTCGTACCTTGGATGCGCACTATGGTTTGTTTTATGATTTGCTAACGGAAACTAGTAGACAAGGCGCAATAAAAGACGCAGAAGATGTGCTGCCAGGACATATAAAACTATATATATTATTACGTATTATAGAACTTTGTATAGTTCTTATGTTCTTCCTCTTCATACCTCGGATGCGCACTATGGTTTGTTTTATGATTTGCTAACGGAAACTAGTACACAAGGCGCAATAAAATACGCAGAAAATGTGCTTTCATGGCATATAAAACTATATATATCATTACGTATAATCGAATTTGGTATAGTTTGCTCCTGTTCTTCCTCTTCGTACCCTGGATGCGCACTATAGTTTGTTTTATGATTTGCTAACGAAAACAATTAGACAAGGCGCAATAAAAGACGCAGAAAATGTGCTTTTAAGACATATAAAAGTATATATTATCACGTAAAATCGAATTTTGTATAGTTTGCTCCTGTTCTTTCTCTTCGTACCTCGAATGCGCACTATAGCTTGTTTTATGATTTACTAACGGAAACTAATATACAAGGCGCAATAAAAGACGCAGAAGATGTGCATTCATGACGTACAAAACTATATATTATTACGTAAAATCGAATTTTGTATAGTTTGCTCCTGTTCTTCCTCTTCTTACCTTGGATGCGCACTATGGCTTGTTTTATAATTTGCTAACGGAAATTAGTAGACAAGGTGCAATAAAAGACGCAGAAGATGTGCTGTCAGGACATATAAAACTATATATATTATTATGTAAAACCGAATTTTGTATAGTTTGCTCCTGTTCTTCCTCTTCTTACCTTGGATGCGCACTATGGCTTGTTTTATAATTTGCTAACGGAAATTAGTAGACAAGGTGCAATAAAAGACGCAGAAGATGTGCTGTCAGGACATATAAAACTATATATATTATTATGTAAAACCGAATTTTGTATAGTTTGCTCCTGTTCTTCTTCTTCTTACCTTGGATGCGCACTATGGGTTGTTTTATGATTTGCTAACGGAAATTAGTAGACAAGGCGTAATAAAAGACGCAGAAGATGTGCTGTCAGGACATATAAAACTATATATATTATTATGTAAAACCGAATTTTGTATAGTTTGCTCCTGTTCTTCCTCTTCTTACCTTGGATGCGCACTATGGCTTGTTTTATAATTTGCTAACGGAAATTAGTAGACAAGGTGCAAAAAAAGACGCAGAAGATGTGCTGTCAGGACATATAAAACTATATATATTATTATGTAAAACCGAATTTTGTATAGTTTGCTCCTGTTCTTCTTCTTCTTACCTTGGATGCGCACTATGGTTTGTTTTATGATTTGCTAACGGAAATTAGTAGACAAGGCGCAATAAAAGACGCAGAAGATGTTCTGTCAGGACATATAAAACTATATATATTATTACGTAAAATCGAATTTTGTATAGTGTGCTTATGTTCTTCCTCTTCGTACCTTGGATGCGCACTATGGTTTGTTTTATGATTTAACGGAAACTAGTAGACAAGGTGCAATAAAAGACGCAGAAGATGTGTGTCAGGACATATAAAACTATATATTATTACGTAAAATCGAATTTTGTATAGTGTGCTTATGTTCTTCCTCTTCGTACCTTGGATGCGCACTATGGTTTGTTTTATGATTTGCTAACGGAAACTAGTAGACAAGGTGCAATAAAAGACGCATAAGATGTTCTGTCAGGACATATAAAACTATATATTATTACGTAAAATCGAATTTTGTATAGTGTGCTTATGTTCTTCCTCTTCGTACCTTGGATGCGCACTATGGTTTGTTTTATGATTTGGTAACGGAAATTAGTAGACAAGGTGCAAAAAAAGACGCAGAAGATGTGCTGTCAGGACATATAAAACTATATATATTATTATGTAAAACCGAATTTTGTATAGTTTGCTCCTGTTCTTCTTCTTCTTACCTTGGATGCGCACTATGGTTTGTTTTATGATTTGCTAACGGAAATTAGTAGACAAGGCGCAATAAAAGACGCAGAAGATGTTCTGTCAGGACATATAAAACTATATATATTATTACGTAAAATCGAATTTTGTATAGTGTGCTTATGTTCTTCCTCTTCGTACCTTGGATGCGCACTATGGTTTGTTTTATGATTTAACGGAAACTAGTAGACAAGGTGCAATAAAAGACGCAGAAGATGTGTGTCAGGACATATAAAACTATATATTATTACGTAAAATCGAATTTTGTATAGTGTGCTTATGTTCTTCCTCTTCGTACCTTGGATGCGCACTATGGTTTGTTTTATGATTTGCTAACGGAAACTAGTAGACAAGGTGCAATAAAAGACGCATAAGATGTTCTGTCAGGACATATAAAACTATATATTATTACGTAAAATCGAATTTTGTATAGTGTGCTTATGTTCTTCCTCTTCGTACCCTGGATGCGCACTATGGTTTGTTTTATGATTTGCTAACGAAAACAATTAGACAAGGCGCAATAAAAGACGCAGAAAATGTGCTTTTAAGACATATAAAAGTATATATTATCACGTAAAATCGAATTTTGTATAGTTTGCTCCTGTTCTTTCTCTTCGTACCTCGAATGCGCACTATAGCTTGTTTTATGATTTACTAACGGAAACTAATATACAAGGCGCAATAAAAGACGCAGAAGATGTGCATTCATGACGTATAAAACTATATATTATTACGTAAAATCGAATTTCGTATAGTTTGCTCCTGTTCTTCCTCTTCTTACCTTGGATGCGCACTATGGCTTGTTTTATAATATGCTAACGGAAATTAGTAGACAAGGTGCAATAAAAGACGCGGAAGATGTGCTGTCAGGACATATAAAACTATATATATTATTATGTAAAACCGAATTTTGTATAGTTTGCTCCTGTTCTTCTTCTTCTTACCTTGGATGCGCACTATGGGTTGTTTTATGATTTGCTAACGGAAATTAGTAGACAAGGCGTAATAAAAGGCGCAGAAGATGTGCTGTCAGGACATATAAAACTATATCGAATTTTGTATAGTTTGCGCCTGTTCTTCCTATTCTTACCGTGGATGCGCACTATGGTTTGTTTTATGATTTGCTAACGGAAATTAGTAGACAAGGCGCAATAAAAGGCGCAGAAGATGTGCTGTCAGGACATATAAAACTATATATATTATTACGTATTATAGAACTTTGTATAGTTTGCTCCTGTTCGTCCTCTTCATACTTCGGATGCGTACTATGGTTTGTTTTATGATTTGCTAACGAAAACTAGTAAACAAGGCGTAATAAAAGGCGCAGAAGATGTGCTGTCAGGACATATAAAACTATATCGAATTTTGTATAGTTTGCGCCTGTTCTTCCTATTCTTACCGTGGATGCGCACTATGGTTTGTTTTATGATTTGCTAACGGAAATTAGTAGACAAGGCGCAATAAAAGGCGCAGAAGATGTGCTGTCAGGACATATAAAACTATATATATTATTACGTATTATAGAACTTTGTATAGTTTGCTCCTGTTCGTCCTCTTCATACCTCGGACGCGCACTATGGTTTGTTTTATGATTTGCTAACGAAAACTATTAGACAAGGTGCAATATAAGACGCAGAAGATGTGCTTTAACGACATATAAAACTATATATTATTAGGTATAATCGCATTGTGTGTAGTTTGCTCATATTATCTCTCTTGTAACTCGGATGCGCACTTTAGAATATTTACCATAACGGAAACTAGTAGACAAGGCGCACTAAAAGACGAAGAAATGTGCTTTCACGACATATAAAACTACATATATTTGCCTATAATCGAATTTTGTATAGTTTGTTCCTGTTCTTCCTCTTTTGACCTATTAATTCTACTTCTGCGAAAAATATATTAAGTGAAATAAATCATTTCGCGCTCATTTTACGCTTGTTTTTATTTCTTATTTCCCATGTATTCTTTTCATCAAGTGAGCCGCCACCCGACTGCAAACGGGCCGCGCTGGGCTAACGATTTTGCAGCTCCAGGTATTGCCTGGCCATGGGTTTTCAACGGGCCCGGCCAGGTCGAAGAATTTCGACTCGTTTGCGCTTTTACTATATGGCTCAGATTTTTATCTTCGGAAAAAATCAGCTCAAACTTTGGTTTTTTCGTATGTACCCTACTAACGCCTTGAATGATTTAACTGAAATTTTGAAGCAATATGTGCTAAAATTTTAGATCAAAAGCTCTAACATTATGGTCATATATGTGTGCAGCTTTGTCATAGTAAACCGATTTGACTAGAATATGCATTGTGCTGTGAACTTCCGATACACACTGCCAACACGGGGTACACTCAGAGAAATATTTGTTCAAACCCAAAGTTTATCGACGCGAGCGAATCTATCGAAGTTTTACCTGGGACCGGTTGGAGGAAAAATAAAAATGAATTTTCTTGTTTCTCAGTCTTACTCATATCACATTTTCAGGTAGATAGTTTCCGACAAAATTGTTGTCGGATCATAAATTTGTTGACCATCTGTCCTTTAGCTAGGCGCTGAGACCTGCGATATTATATTCGCGGTTAAAATGGCCAAATCTGGATTTTCAAGGTGCATTGCCACATCTGGCTATGTGGGTATGCTTTCACTTAGCCGTAACAGATTTTTGTCTCTTTCGGCAAGCTGCAAGAAACTGGTGTCTTTTATAACCAGCTATAAAAGACAAATCTCTCTTACAGCTATCCGCAAGGTTTTAAAGTCTGTTACGATTGGATTTATGAGACTTTTGTCTTTAACTGCAATGTATTACAAACTAAAATCTGTTATAACTGTCTTTAAGATATTTTTATCTCGTATGGCCAGTCGTTAAAGAGTTTACTCTCTTGTGGCCAGCTCTAAAAGACAAAAATCTCTTATAGATAGCTGTGAGAGACTAAAATATGTTACGGCTGTCTGTAAGAGATTAAAATATCTTATAACTGACTATAAGAGACAACAGTGCCTTAAAGGTATCTATATGAAACTAAAATATCATACAGCCAGCCTTAAGAGATATTTGTCCCTTACAGCCGACCGTAAGAGACAAAACTGCCCGGTTTTTGCACGCATTTTTCTGTGAAAACTGCATATCGAGAATTTAGGAAAAAACTACACACGACAGTTGACTAATTAATGGCATTATCTACAGACGGTGTCCGCTGTATTTAATTCGCACCAAATTGGTAGTTAAGGGTGTGTACAACATTGTAAAGAATAAATCTAGTTAGCTAGAGGTGTGTCGTACGGCATTGGAAATTGATTTACAGTATGAGCGTCACCCTGACCGTAAATACTGTAGCATCCCGACTACAGGAGGACAAAAGTTCCAAACAGCGGGGACATTATAACGTGAACGCCGCATAAAACTTGGCGTTCTGGGAACTGGCAAATTTGGAAACAGGAAAATTGGTAGTTTGGGATACAGGAAGTTTCGGGAAAGTGGAAATTAGGGAAATCAAGGATTTCAGAAAGTGGAAAACTGGGAATTAGAGAAAGCTGGAATTTTGGCCACTAGGAAAATGGGAAATTGCGAAATTAAACGTTTGGATAGCTGGGAATTAGGGAAAATGGCAATTTGTGAAACTGGGACTTTGGAAAACTAGAAATTCTAGAATGTAGACAGATTAAAAAATTTTAGGCTACGTTTCAGATTTAGACTATATCTTGGGTTAACCCAACTACCATTGAACCTTTTGTGCACTAAATTGGAGGAAATGCGTCTTTTGTGTACCAAATACACAGCATTACAGGAAAGAAACATACCATATTATCATACATGCTCTTAGGGTGAGTGGCACATTATCTCCTGAGGTGTCAGACCACCTCGGCGTCAAGCGCTCAAGTCCCCTAATATCCTGGCGAAACACATGTCGCCATGTCTCCCCAGCCGCCGAACCGCTGATACGCCGGGCCTCTCACCCCGTTTATGCATGCGTACTACACTATTTTGTAGCAACGATACAGTCTCCTAGATGAGCCTTTTATTAGTTTGAGGAATATTCATGCTAGATGTTAGATGCTGACGATCCAAATGAATTTCCGTTATTAATATATTAATCATACCTTTTGCGCTTAATACATGATTCTAATGATGTTGTACTAGTGCTTAAACTAAGCATAAAATTAATATAGCGACTTTGAAATATTACAGTTTATATTGTATTAATTTCCAAAGAAATCTGGGAAATTAGCACATATATACAAAATTCCTGCAAGAATCTCTGAAATTAAACCTGGAATTTTCACGGGAGTTTGAAAAATTAGAACCATACATACATTATTCGGAATTCGAAAATTTGCAATATCTGAAATTCCCGTGGCAGCCTAGGAAATTCTAATGTTTTAGATTCCTGTGGGAATTTGGGAATCCTTTGAGAGTTTCGACCGAATATTGTGTAACTGCAAACTTGTAGTGCTCGATCAGTTGATTCTACCTGCGATATCCCCTTTTATTCTGACCCGTTTCTGAAGAGTACAACTTGAAATATCGGCGAACCCTAAAAAGAGTTAAAATAAAGTGTCCAGTTGACGTCGTTTTTGAGAAATCTGATGGATAATCATTTAGTAAGCGCAAACGCAAATCTAGGTGCACAACGTGATTCCATTACACGTTACCCAAAAAGCTTATGAAAATCCACCAATGTCGTTATGAGTTAATTGTGACACAGAAGCACAAATAGTATTTCCACAATTGAGCACTCTTTGAGGATAGTCAAATAGTTAAATATGTTAGCGCCTCATTCTTTCTCTTCGTCTCTCACTACCTTTAGCGCAGTTTATTCCATTTAACGCTATTGTAGTCGTTCCGGTAATAGGCACATTATATTAACGTGTCATAAATATTCTACGGCATATAGCTCGTTACTGTGGTGCTTTTGAAAAGTTTTTAACTGACCTAAAATTTAACACTATCCTGGATGCCGCTGGAACAATGATCAATTTCTGGAGTTTTGGCTGTGAAGCTGAAATAAATAAGTTATAAATCTTATTAATCCAAAATGTTTGATATTTTTGGCCATCAGTTTACATTTTCCTGGTATTTGAACTTAGAATTAATGCTTACCAACACAAATTTTAGTGAAGTCATTCGAAAACTTTATTCTTTTTATTTCCATCAGAGGCAATGTTGCAAAAATTTTAGTCACTGTGAAATAGAGCAATAATTAATACCTACTTCTCGTAGGTGAGGGTCTGTACCATATATCATGTTAATTTCAAATCAATTTTCGAGTTTGTACAGTGGTGTAAACCCTAGAGATAGTAGAGGTGAGTGAGCAATAATGCATGTTCAAACGTAAGTGACGCAGCAAACTCAGTTAACACGAGACCACACAATGGGCATTGTGTCTATTTTGAGCCGTAAAAGTGTTAATATTTAACGATATTTATTATTTTGAAATACTGGAAAAACTCTGTCTTATAAATAAAATCTATAGGCGAGCGGTTTGCTAGAATCGTCCAAAATACTTAAAAGTCTGAATTTACATATGCCTGTTATGTGTGGCGTGGTCTTTCAATAAATAATTTGCATGTCGATTTGTTTGGCAGTCGTTATAATTATAGACGCATATGAAATGACAACAATATTATGCTTAACTACATAAATTCGTTTCTTAAAAACACATCAAATACCATTATGAATTTAAAAAACTTCATGTTCCAAGTTATCTTTTGTAGGAATATAAGGATAATGGTTTAAGAAACTATTTTCCAAAAACATTATTTCTTAGCCATTCTAAACATAAAGATAACGCGTAATCAGAATTTTTATCAAGTCACTGGTTAAAAAATTCCAGCTGATTTATAAAACGGAAGTATTGCATTTGGAGTCATCTAATTACCACTTTCGAATCATAGCAAGGCAAAATGTTATTGCTATCGTGTTACCTTAAGCTTATCATAAACTTTAGCCTTACTAAAAATTTAAGCCTAATTGGTCATATTAAGGTAATCCTAAGCCTACTTAGTCTAAATTAAAGCTTAAACATTAGCGACAGTCTTAGACCAGACTTAGACAATGCTTAATTCGTATGAAATATAGGCCAAAGCGCTACATTATGGCTAAACTTTGATTGAGCCTAATTTAGTAAACATCTAGGTCTTTTACTAAGGTAAAACCATACAGATAAAGCTTACTATAAAACCGGTAATCAAACTCAGCCTAAACCTTGGGCTAAGCGTAATACTTAAGCCATGTTTGAACTTTGAAATAAAATTATATAGCCTTTAAACCAACCCTGCAACATTTAGATTTTCCTATACGCCAACACGATAGATGGACGCAAAAACCTATACGCCATACAATACCAATAAGCTAAATAGTACTCAAAATTTATTGAGACTAATTACATGGTTTTTAGAATAAACAATTATATGTTGATGGAATTGTTTAATGTAATTTTTGAGAAATGCATATTATAGTCTAAATAAAATATTAAATTATCTTTAAATTCATCTTCAGAATTAGAAATTCTAATACACATACCGTAATAATATTAGCCTAAAAAGGTTAGATATTGATTGACTGCTTAAAGGGCATCATTTGCTTGAATACCCAAGCAATTGGCTCTATAACGCAAAAAACGTGCCATTTTCCCGATTTTAACAGAGTTGACATCTTAACAGAATTTTGACGTTTTAAAACACATGGTTTACATGAATATTAATAACCATGGGATTGCACCAAGATGTTTGACTAACCGTTTGACAAAGCTATGGTGTATTGTGATACACAGGTGTATGTTATCTATTTATTTACTCATTTTTCTGCAACTGTTTCTGTTTTCTGTTCCGGCTTTTATACTAGACAATATCAGCTTCCACATCAAAAAATAATGTAGCTACATATTAAAACGAATACATAGTGGATAGCTAAACAATTCGTATGTAAACTTAAACAAATACAAAATAACAAGTTCATGGGACAAAATTTCCTTCCAATGTAGTAAACGCGAAATGTGTTTCAAGCAGCGGTTTCTAATGAATGTTTTATGTAACCTTCACTTTATTGGCCTCATCTTATAAATCGTTATTAGTACTTTCAAAAATTCAATCGAGAAAATTATCTTCCACGTGTTCGTTATATTGAAAACGTATATACAATTTTGTGAAACTGAGACACATCAATAAGGTAAAATCCACGAACTTGAACGCAATATTTGGGACCAAAATCCTGCTCAAATTGGGCTAAATCTCTACTGTTGTAGATAATTTGGCGCTGTTTTCAAAAATCTAGCCAGCGGTCTTCTCTGACTTTTTAGGGAAAAATTATGTGGTCTGAAATGTCCCGAAAATTTTTGAAAAATTGCATATAGTCGCTGCAACCACGTAGTTCTTTTCTAAGCAGCACGTTATTCTTATCTACAGCTAATGTTCTTTATGTAGCCGCTATGAAAGCAAACAGTGGAATCGTGCTCACTAAAAACCTACTGGCGTAACAGTAAGTAATATTTTTAAACACATATACTGAACAAACATGAGACAAATATATTTTAGGTAGTTTTTCTATACAGTGACAAATGATTTGAGGCGTGTGATCTAATATGCCACATAATGACTAAACCAGAGATAATCTGCCGAAAAATTTGACGTCTTAGCGGCTTATAGATCTTAGCTGTCCTGAAACAAATGACTCGTTAAAGTTGTATCTTGAAACCGAATTATTTCCATTCAATATCTCCATACAACGAAATTCCTGTAAGTACCCTATACCAGCTGCAGTAAGGTTGCTACAAAATTATATATACTTAAGTTCTCAGCTTTCCTGAAATAGCCGGAAATATATGTCTTAAAGAGAAGCCTACTAAAACACATGTAGTATTACTATCACAAAGATCAATCAGTAAAAAAATTTTGCCCAACATATTGAAATATTTTCACTGTAAGGCTTCTCTGTACTTTATATCAGTTTTAACAAAATATTATTGCCAACACGACCACTTGCCGCTGATCCAACAAAATGTATTCGAGTTAAATTAAGGAATAGTTTTATTTCGTGAAATAATCTTAAATAGGCCCTCTTGCCTTGTTGGGATCTCGCTGCTTAATATACTTAATCGTTATAGCATGCACCTCACTCAATATCTCCGCCTACACCAACTTTACATACATGTAATAATGTATCGTCTATATAAGGAGACAATCGTTTAAGCATATAAAAATATCTGATTATAATTTTAACATGCTCATGTGTACCCAATAATTTCTAAGTGTTGATAGACAGAAAATTTTTTGTTTTGCTCAAAATTTGTTTTGTTGCTTACGATAGTATTACAACTGGAAATAGGCTTGAAGTGCAGCATTCTAAATTTCTAAACAGTTTTTGACTTCAGTGAGCAATCAAGGTTTTGCGAGAGAAAAAATATTTTTGGTATCTATCGAATAACAACGTCTATATCTGGCTATTAAGCGACTATGTGTTGAGCAAAGCATCTATAAAGGATATCTGTATGATTTTAAGCTAAAATACTGCTTTTATATGCTCATTGCTTTAACTAAGAATAAAAAATCAAAACGCGGAACACGTCTTATAATGCAACACATGCTTGAAGCCACTGGCAAATGGGCCAATGTAAAGGGAATATCTATAAATTCTATCCCCAAGCCTTGGTTTAAAGTATAGCGATTGAGCTATCACAAAACACATACGGATTGTCAGCAATATTGCATAAGAGGAGTTGGTCACATGAACCAACAGATTTTGATATATTTAGGTTCATAATCTGTGAATGATCACATCTGCATCTAAAGAAAATATGTTTGGCAATGAATACCACTCGTCAAAGAATGACCTCGCTTATGCTGGAATAAAAATAAAACCTTAATCCAATGATTTAATGTGCTGAAAGTACCACTGGGACCAATACACTTATGTAATTCCTTAGCTGATATCGGGTTCTTCGACCGTTAAACCCTCTAAACCCCATGAAAAGGTATAATAATAGTCAAGTTAGACCGTAGACAGCAAAGCCATCGTATCCAACATACTTGAATACCCAATAGGCACTCATTTTAATGTAATAAACATGCCGAAAATTGAAAAATCGCTATTTCTGGCAAAGGATCGACGAACCATATTCGGCCCCACAGTAGCCCAGAGAGCGGTCCCACAAAAAAAATTGTGGTCAACAAAGTTGTACATCTCGACCAGCTGATTAGTACATTTTTGGCGCGAAGCCTACATCACGAGATATAAGCTGCGAAACTCTAATACCCGTATGCTCAAATTTGGCAAAGAACACTTAAACCCTGTTTTTTGTCATTTTGACCCCAAAGATAGGGTCGGAGCTGTTAGCGTTCAACTAAAGGGCAAATCCTTATCAATTTTGCAAATGAATAACAATTCTTCCGAAATCCATCCATCCGAAGGTGGGTTATGAATTACCGAATCAGACTAAGAGAAATTTTCACGATCTCAGTGGAAACTCACCTCGCTGCGCACGCTCCGTTTCAAAAATGGAGTGTACAATAGAAATTATATATTACGGTTAAAAAATTCGACAACGATAAAGTGTCAATACTGTTTCAATATAGTTTCAACATATCAGTGTAGTTCTATGTGGCAAATATGTGATATTTTATTAAATATACCTAGTTAGTCACAAACTAGATTGTATTCAAATTTAGAGTTAGAACAATTTTAACACTATTCTGCGCAATGATATATATTTACATGAATAATTCACTCACCGTTGCGGGAAAGCAATATTGTTTTCTTGCATCATATAAACTATATGTACCTATAAATATTTTGCGTGTAAAGTATAACTGGCTGATTTGGCTGTAGTGACAAAAATGTAGGACTAAATAAAAAAGTAACTACAAATATAATTTGTATATTGATACAGTTGTATATAAACTGAAATAGTTTTAAATGAGGATTCAGCTCAAATTTGCCATACAGAAAGTTTCGCTTCGTTTTATTGTTTTAATAAACTTACCTTTATCTTCTATGTTTGACGTCGTCTGATTGCACACGGATTCATAACGAGATCCATTGATGAGTGCAGCAGCAAAACTCCGGTTCGTACAAGGTCGTCGTTGGTCAAAGCAGACGGTATAGGAAGATTCTACCTTCAATATGTAAACCTGTGTCTCTGCAACGCTCCATTTTTGCTCAGCCAGGCCCGCATAAAATGGAACAAAATGAATCGTTGATGAGCGAAACCAAAGGCGTTCGAACCAAATCATCTATAAGCACAGGGATCCATTGCCATGGCAAATTTCGTAGTTATCTCATATGACCCACTACCATGCTGTATCCTGCGAAGCGTTGAGCAGTCGCTAAAAAAGCTGCCCATACCACTGTTGTGCTACTTTTTCAACGAACAAGGTAACTTTGGCATCAATCGATATTTTCTTGGGTGTTTTCCTTTAGGCTCCCAGCCCGAATTTGGTGAATTTTGAAGATACAGAGCTGATTTTGATAGCAACTCGATGAGGCGGTTCAGAAACCGCTCATTATACACATATCACTGACAATTCAATTATTTGAGGTCCCAATGCTCCCTCCTTGTGAACCCAAAATTTTTTTTCGGAATATGGTCACGTTGGGTTCAGTTTGATGCGGCTTGATGAGAGAAATGTACTGGTGTGTAGTGTATTGAAATCTACGTCACCGTTAGAAAGTTATGAGGGCCCAAGTAACCATGAGGGGGAATAAAACGCAGTCCATGCCGTGCTCGATATACTACGCCTAACCATTAGTCTTAGCCTAATCTAAGTTCTTTATGTGAGACATACACTAAGCCTAAGTCGGGGGGCTGCCGTTCTCAGAACTCCCGCTCTAAGCTGTTCTTTTTTCTAACGCTATGACGTACCGCCCCACATGGTTATTTGGGTCTTCATAACTTTTTAATTGTGGCGTAGATTTCAATAAACTACACACCAGTAGATTTCTCTAATCAAACCGAGTCGAACGGTAGACAATATGATCATATTCCGAAGAAAAAAAATTTTGAATTCCCAAGGGGGACCTCAAAAAATCAAAACCAATTTTTCTCAGGGATATGGGTAAAATGAGTATATTCGAAACCGCCTCATGGAGCTGAATCGATTGGCGCCAAAATCAGCACAATATCTTCAAAATTGACCAAATTCGTGCTGAGTGGGGGGCTAAAAGAAAAGATACATTTTCTCTTTTGATCTCAAATACCCGAGCAATTAGAAAAGCACCCAACATGACATGTGTCTGCGACGCAGACAGTTGGCAAACAAAGCCTTATTATAAGGGTTCGTTTCAAGTAACGGTAGGATACACGACGCCTCATTGCATGGCTCCGCCTGTGAAGGATGATATAGCGACAATCGGAAAACGCTGTCGCTTCTATCAGACAATGTTAGGGTTCTTGTTGTTATATTTGTGTTTTAGTGATCTATGCGTATTTCCTCAACGATTTAGTGAAGTCAAACAGAAACTTCATGCCATGGGTAATATTTTATCGCTCAACGATGACAGCAGCTAGCTGGTACTAGCAAGGCGATTGGTATTCCTAAAATGTAATAAATTTGAGAAAATACGCAATTTTTGTACCAAACCTGCAGCTTTATAGAAACGAAGGATAACATATTAGTTTGATGAACCGTTGAAGAAAAGTATGACACTCATACCACACTGCGTTATATTACTTGTGGGATGATGCGGTCCGGTTTTCCATTAGTTTTGCCACTTTTCGGGGGCGGGAGTTTCTCACTTTTGTCCTGCCCCCTCCAACTTTCGTCGTGTTGCGACCTTAACTGTTGTCCTGCTTTCCCAACTTTCGTTCTGAACACCACCTAACTATTGTCCTGTCCCCCAACTTTCTTTCCTTATGCGAATAAAAATATAAAATTTACAAAAGTTAGGGGAAGGGGGGACAGGACAACATTTGGGGGGGCCAGAACAAAACTGGGTAACTTGCCTCCACCCCCGAAAAGTGGGTCATTTAATGGAAAAATGGACCGTGCATTCCCACACGGGATAAAATTCAGTGTGACATTAGTGTCACACTCTTTTTTAAAAGTTCATCAGGAACTCTTGAAATTATGTTTTTTGTAGCAAAGATACAGTCTCCTGGTTGTGCGTTTTACTGCTTCTGTATATATCCAAACTAGTGCTCTAACGCTGATAATCCGAACATATACTACAGAAACGATCATGATGGGAATTAAATGACTGTTGCGTTGTTTTGCTTAAACGCTGGCTTAAAAGACGGTGTGACAAAAATAATCATGGTAATTTTGACTGAAATATGATTATAGTTGCCTCGAAGAAAGAGTGGTCTTGGTTATTGTTCTAGGAAAGAGAGTGATGAATGGGGTGCACAGAGAGTGATTTAGCTATAATAGGTATAGCGAAAATGAGACTTGTCAAAAGTGGTTTATAATCGGATTACGCTTTGAAGCTTAGAAATAAGGTATAAATTCACCATACTGTATATTAATCGATTAACATTTTCCTAGGTGTTACACTGACAGAGTCGGATTAACGCTATCATTACCGTTTATGGGCAGGTCTTGTAGAATGCGAAAGTTTGACGATATCAGCAGTTTATTTAATTCAGAATGACAACTATAATAATTTTTGTATGATTTTGTTAACAGCGTGCTCAACGCTACGTAATAAAATAAAAACGCGTCTAAGAATGTAACAAGTGTTCTCAACTGCTCAGAAAACGTTCGTCGGCTGAGCTAACAATGACAACCGATGGCTGATCACAGGGTGACCGTAGGATTTTCGACAGCCGTTAAGCTTCATAACCAACTGCTCACGAAATCGTGATATCAGCTAATCCTACTCCATACAGCACAAATATGTGTGAATATGTTTAAAATATAGCGAATAAATCAGCGGATAGATCGGTCGTTTAAAGCGCCAAGGTAGCAAAATGTATAAAACGAACGGCTGCAACCCTACGCTGAAAAAGATATCCATGAAATTTTTAATTGTGGCGTAGATTTCAATAAACTACACACCAGTAGATTTCTCTAATCAAACCGAGTCGAACGGTAGACAATATGATCATATTCCGAAGAAAAAAAATTTTGAATTCCCAAGGGGGACTTCAAAAAATCAAAACCAATTTTTCTCAGGGATATGGGTAAAATGAGTATATTCGAAACCGCCTCATGGAGCTGAATCGATTGGCACCAAAATCAGCACAATATCTTAAAAATTGACCAAATTCGTGCTGAGTGGGGGGCTAAAAGAAAAGATACATTTTCTCTTTTGATCTCAAATACCCGAGCAATTAGAAAAGCACCCAACATGAAAAGTTTCTTTGAGTTTTGTACCACCAGATAGTTACCATATGAAATGGAGCCATTGCAGCAATGGGTTGTAACAATTCACGACGATTTGTACCGGGTTTGAATCGAGCATAGGAAGCACATGCGTTAATAAACGCTTCAAGTTATTTCTTCATTGTGACCCAATAAAATTTCCCTCGAAGTTTCAATAAAGCTCGATTATAAACCACATGGCCAGCGTATCGAGTCGTTTGAGCCTGTTCCATCACAACTACTCGGAATTCCTCCGGTAGCACCAAACGAAATTCACATGCTTCGGCACAGACAGGTCTTTGTTTCCGACTCACATCATACAAGATACCGTTTCGGACTTGGAAACGATCTTCCTGTATCAAGATCTGACGTTTCAACTCTTCAGCTAACTCAGGATCCAATTCTTGGTCTTCAAGAAAACGAACCATTCCTCGTGCAAATGGATCCAAAGATTGGGTTCGTCGTATTTCATCCGCTTCCCATGGTGGATAACTAGCGAAATAGTCATTTAGGTCAGGGTCGACTATAGGGGCTTCTACCTGTATTCCACTAGGACCAGGTGGTGAATTGTGTATTTCCTTGTTTTCGTTAAGCGGGTTAGGATTTTGCGTAGCTACACCTATAATCTTCAGAAGATTCATTTCCCGCTTCTCTAATACTTCATTAGGATATTCTTTATCTGCTTTCCGATCTTCTTCCGAATTACGGACTGGTTCGCTGTTCAGTTTAGACGTCAAAATCGGCGGACTTGACATTGCATCAGCGTTAATGTGTTGCTTACCTGGTTTATATACTACGTCATAGTCAAATTCTTGAATCCTCGTCACGAAACGCAATAGACGTGGTGTCAACAAGTCGATAGAGCGAATTTTCATTAGAATTTGTACTAGTGGATCGTGATCTGTCACAACTGTGGTAAAGCCTGCCAATAAATATGACCGAAATTGCACCATGGCTCGTACTACGGCCAAACACTCTGTTTCAGTCACGCTATATCTGGTTTCAGCATTATGGAATTTCCGACCTCCATAATGAATTACCCATTCTTTACCATCATCACCACCTTGTGTCAAAATATAACCAACACCGTCGTTACTAGCGTTGGTGTATAGCCGAAATGTTTCAGTGGATTCGGACACGCTGAAATGGGCGCTGTAGCCAGTGCCACCTTCAGCTTATCAAAGGCAATTTGGCACTGTTCTGTCCAGCGAGACTCTCCCGAATAAAATTTACTCGGTCCTTTTGTAAGTTCATACAATGGAGCAGCAATGAGGCTATATCCTCGATAAATTGACGGTAATAACCGGTCAACCCTAAGAAAGAACGTACTTCCGTGACGTTTTGAGGTCTTTCGCACTTCAAAATCTTATGGACTTTCACTGGGTCTGGGGCAATTCAGGTTCACAGACACCATATGACCTAAAAACAATACTTCTCGTCTGATAAAGTCACATTTCTTACACAGGATTGATAGACCAGCGTGGCGAAGACGGTTAAACACGTATTGGATATCCCAGGTGCTCTTCAAATGTGGGTGAGAAAGCGATGAGATCGTCGATGTAACACAGGCAGAATTCTAAAAGATATCCTGACAAAACGATTTGCTTCACCCTTTGAAACGTGGCTAGCGTATTGGTCAAACCAAAGGGCATTACCTTAAACTCGAATAAACTTTCGTGGCAAATGAAGGCGGTCTTTTCGATACCCTCAGGCTCGATTTCGACTCGCCAATAACCAGATTTCAAATCCAACGTCGCGTAATATTTTCCACCTCTAAGGGCATTCAACGTATCATCAATCCGTGGCAGGGGAAAACTATCCTTTTTAGTCACGTCATTCAAAAATTCTTCGGAATTCAATTTGTACCGATCGAAACCGTTTTCATGGACTTCTTGGAGCATGATTGTCATTTGAGCTCCGGTATCTACTGGTCCACGTAATTTATACGAATAGATTCGTACGTCAGCATAAAAACCTGTTTTGGCTAAACGTGCCAGCATCTCTACTTGTGCCAAAGAAATTTGCATGTCGTTATGGAGTTCCGAATTTTCTTCGAAAGCTATCTCTGGAACTTTTCCATGATTACCCGACCATGTTGGCCTTAGACAACACTATTCTTGAAGGCGAATTCGATAATTTAGCATCATCCACTTTTCCGGCTGAATTCCTAATGTTTACAGATTTCAAGTGCGACAGAGTATCATTCATTCGCCCATCCATCCAGCGTTCGATATTGTTAACTTGGCGGGCCAAAGCATGTGAAGTTGCTGACTGCACTGGTTTAGATTCAGAACGCATCTCAGGACGAAGTCGATCATCTCTATTAACTGTCTTTCAACATTTACAGACCTCTGACTACAATCCCGGGCAAAATGACCCGGTTTACCGCACAAAAAGCACTTCCACAACTCTTTGGATTCGGCACCATTCGACGAACGTTGAACCGGCGACGAGCGAGAATTAACTTCTCTCACCACACCACGTTCTTGTTGACGAAGGCGTGCGTCACGACATGGACATTGTGACCGAATATGCCCGGTGGCACCACAGTCGTAGCACACAACTGAGGAATTAATAGTTCTTTAGGCAACTCGAGTATTTCTCACGTCATTGCTCCAGTTTCCGTCAACTAGACGCGTTACAACCTGTCGACCATCGTTCCTTCGTGGTACTGCACCATTACTAGCATCAGAGTTTTCACTCGGTCTCCAAGATCGTTGAGAAACTGGCCCATTTGTCGATCGTGGCTAGTTTACAACATCATCGGTTCCTGACAATAAACTTTTCCGTACGTTCCACGTTTACAGCTCGACGTTTCAATTCGTCAAAAGACCATTGGTCACCATGGATTAAACGTGAATGTAACCCACGTTGCATGAATCGCAGAAAAGTATTGCGTAACAAATTTGTGGCATATTGATCACCAAGTTTCAATGGAACAATCCGCTTGTACCACTGCAGCGCTAACCCATCCACGAAATCGGCTATCGAGCCTTTTTGGGTCACTTGTTGAAACCGCTGAATTTCGTCGAACAATTCTCGACTTTCCGCAAATCGTTCGTGTAACTGAAGAGCTAGATCTTCCTATACAGACGGTGCCTCCGAACTGGCCATCAACAATTCAACAAAACTTCTGGCGGCATGCGTCAATTTCTTGCGTAGAATCCGAAATTAGCATTTGAACTATCTACACCTGCAAACTCGAACTCAGTTTCCAAGCGACGAAAATACGTAGTGAAATCTGAATTGCCGTCAAACCTTTCGATGTTGACAGGCTCTTTCGGAGGTGGCACATTGACAACTTTAGGTGGTATAGCAGGAGCAGGCGCAGCAACAGGAGCCGGGGCAACCACATCAGGTAGCCGTTTGCGTACACGCAGACACAGTTGTAGCTGCGCGAGTATTGGTACCGACCGAAACTACAGTTACTGAAGCTGGAACCGACATGATCGGAGCGGCCACAGGTGCATGCAAAGACACGACACAATATGCTAACGAAATCCTACTAGATACTGACGAAGCGTCAAAAGGCGAAACAGGTACAGCCGGCAATCACACCGACACTTGAGACCTAATTGGATTTGTTACCGGAATCGGAGGCTCAAAATCACAACGTACCTTTGGTCTAGTATCTTCATATACCACCGTAGCTTCCATATAAGACGAATCTTCCATTCTGGTATCGGAAATTGGAGTCGACACAGGAGCCATTCGTATCAGATCTCGCAATTGGTTAATATTACCCCGTATTTCGCTCATCTGTTCATTCAAATCGTTGGTCTGACGTGTCATTAAACCTTGGAGCTAGCGTTCGCGCTCGACTGTACCACATACCAGGTCGGTTATTTCATCATATTTACGATTAGAATCATACAAGCTTTTTTCCAACGCTTCCAGCGGGATTAACGTCGTGTCATCTACAGGTGTAGCTGGATCATCAGTAGCAGTAGGTAACGGCGTACTTGCACTATGTATTCCTATAGACTACTGCGTTGTACCACCCGGCAGCAATGATGCGGCTGTATTGTGTAAGAATTTTAAAATTTTACCATTCGTAGTAAAACACTTACCAGTCGCCCAGAAAATAACACTAAGAAAACGTACGCGAATATCACCATTAACCGCAAACCAATCCGGCAAACGCAACCAACAGGATTTTCACAGGATCAGTATTGGCCTCGTCATGGCCACCATGTCGGAGCTGGATTTCTTTCTACGGCTGTGTATTTTCGTGCTTACGCGGCGCTCCGACCCCAGAGACTTTTATAACACTAAATGACACAATTGAAGTACAATTAAGGCCTTCAATTATTCTAGCTCTCTGGTAGCTAGGGTGTGCGAGATTGCGGTGTAGCGTGCTAGTAAAGTAGTGATAGGTTTCTTAGTATTGCCTGATCTCGGATTAACCTCTATAGTAACAGCTCTATACATCAAGTATTAGGTTCTATTACGCTCTCGCCAATAGACGCCAACGACAGCCAGTTAATTACAATGGCTTATTCACTAACGTACCGAATGCCAATATTATAACGAGGGTGCTTGCCAAGCCAAAGCAGCACTGTTTGTCTGTTAGAACGTCCTGATGGTGATGTAAGCTGCAACAACCATGATTCGCTGGAAAAAACGTTAAGTTAAAGGACTTACGGCATGGCACTTCGTATTTTCCACACACAACATTATTTTACATGACCCACTGTACTCCGACGCCAATTAGGTACGTAATATTAACAATGTGTCCGTGAGGATGCTCCACCTTTACATTATGTACCTGCTACCTTCTGCCTGCTGGAACGAACTCGCTATATATATTGGTAACGCTAATTCCAATGAGTTCACAACTGTAGCCATAGCACAGTTATCACAACAGAACACCTTGGATAATATTAAAACAATAACGTTTACGATGATTCGTTACGATGTTTGCTATTACGAGAACCTACTATAAATCATAGTGAGCTTATAGTTCATTAGATTACAAATACCGTCGCAATTAGTAGTTCACCATATCATTAAATTGTGACTAATACGTTAAAGTTACTGTCAGCAGTTAGCTACGGCGACGTAAGCTCATATAATCAATATGGGTATGTCCATACGACGCCCGGTGGGAACCAAATTGAACGTACATTGCTGTCGTAGTTGAACTTCATACAATACAAATATTATACGCCTAGTCGAATCCGAGAAACACTCACCGTAACTGCAATAAACACTTTACCAAAGCTATATCTTCACAACTAGTTAGTCTAAACATCAGAGGAATTAAATTTAAACTAATTCATAGCTTAGTACTTCCGCCAAAACAGCGCAAAATAACCTTTTTGTTCTGTTTAAAAAACAATACTTGCTAAAAATGCGTGAATGTCATCGATAAATTATCTAGCTCGTCTTCTTCTAATGCTTAACTATTCGCACAATTTAAATTCAAACTGTGGAAAGACAACTGCCGTTGTGACCGCGCAAAATTAATCATTCATTAACTATCAACACAATAAACCATATCAAATCGTAAAGCCAGGTTTCGAATCCTAGCCAGGTCACTTATCGAAACCCCAAAAACATAATCATACGTTATGTTTACACAATGTCAAATCAATATATATCAAAACAAGTAGCCATTTTCGAATGTACTGTTCGCCAAATTGACGACAAGAAACTGTACCCCGTACCGTATTAGTGGTAATAATAAAATATATAGTTTATATTTTTTATATATTATAGGTTTGAGGGGGAATTAAATGAGCATTTGAAAAAGCAAAATTTTAGAAAAAGGGGTTAGGACGTGAGGGTTCGGTTTGGAAAAAGTAAGAAGAGGTTGGGATGGGATCTTAATATGACGAAGAGGGTAGGCAGGGAAGTTGGAATTTGAAATTTGGTGAGCAGGAATTAAATTTTGGGTAAATGGTAGTTGTTTGAAAAATGTAGGAAATTGGAAAAAATTGGGATTTTTAATAAAAGATGAAATTTATAAATAAAAATAAAAGAAGGGAAAGTGATGGGCTAAATATATGAGTACATATGGAAAGGGGAAAAAGATATTAAAATTTGATGTGTATTAGTTAAGTTTTGTGGGAGAGAGGGTGGTTTGAATTTTGGTTGGAAAGTAGGAAATTGAGGAATAATGGGATTTGGTTTAATTTTCGTTTTAGAGAGACATGGGTAAGTATGAGATATATTTTAGAAAATGGGCGTTTGACAAAAAAGTGTATTTTAGATAGTTTTTAAGTATAAAATGTGGGTTTTGGAATATATAGGTATATGGTAAAATTTTTAGCAATTATAGTTTTAAATATATGTTATTAGGTTAAAGAAATTTACATAGCTAGTCGTTAAGTTAAATGTAGAAGTCATGCTGGTAATGCTTGGAATTTTGCGTTCATATACCATGCCAAAGAAGACGGGAACTACCAAGGCGGGAGTGCAGGCCGGTTCCAGTTTTTTAGAAGAAAATTTAAAAATTTGTAGGTGTGAAAAAGATACCAGCCCCAACAATGTTGTAGGGAGTTTCCACCAATTTATCAATTACTGATTGTATTTTTGGTTTGTTCCAAAGAACGTGCTGCTGCGGTGTAATGCGAGAAGGAATTCTGGTTGGAAAAAGGAACCAGATCATATATCAAATAAGTAAACGTATATAGTAACCTAGTATGTGGTATTATAAATTAGTAATATTAATTCCCAATTAAAAATGTTCAGATAACCTAATAGAAAATAGATAGTGCCAATTTCGGCCCGTGTCGAGTGAGAATCTCCCGGGTGAGTATGGTACGGCGTTTTACTTCGTGAGAAACCCGGGCGTGTAGAGTGGTGGCAAATCGATCAAATTGGCCGAATGAAACAATGAACAATCGGCCTTGCTTCGGCAAAAGGGATAAGGGATGGGGCCACCATCTTTTCAGCTATAGCCCGCATTGTCTCTGGATCCCCTATCATCTATCACCCTCACAGCATCGCCCTTTTTTAGCTATATCTTCCCACATGCTATTTAGTATTCTTTTATCTATTTGGCTTTTATGCCGTTTAAGAGCTGTTCTGGCAACATTTTCCCCAAAATCTTCGCTTAATATTCTTTCCCCCTTTTCCCCAAATGTCCGTTTTATCCGGTCGTTCCGATGGAGCATGATTCGAGGTTCTACTTGGTCAAGGGAGTTCAGCAGCCGCCCCTTTTCAAAGGGGATGCTGATTTTGCAAAATATGAGAATTTTAGATTTGTTTGCTTTCGGGGTCGTAACTTTTGAACGGCTTAATATATTTTGCTAAAATTTTATATTTTATCGATATAAGCCTGTGCTACAAAATGAAATACCATCGGCGACCGTAATGTCAGGGGGTATTGAGGACAATCAAGTAGAATACAGTGAAGCAAGAACAATCAAAAAAAATTAAAGAACGTCGAAGACATATCGGCGGAATAAAAAGAAAAATTCGTGGAAGTGATAGAATAACTAGATAGATAGAACAAGAACACGAACTGTATAGCGATCCGACGGTCCTGTCAAGTGAGTACATCGATGCGTACTTGGAAGGAAAAAAGAAACATCGAAGCCTAGTTGATATTGTGTCACAAATAACAATTATTAGTGAAGAACAATACGAAAAGCACTTCAGGCATTGGCCGGTCAAAGAAATGGCTTATGCCCAGTAGCGTTCAACGGAGATTTAACAAAAAGAGCAATGGGCTGCTTTTTCGTACCGGCCCACTTAGGAAAGAAGTTGTTAAAAATACGATTTATCGTGATCCGAAACTTTTCAAAGATTGCGATATACGGACACGACTTCCTAGCGGCCTTGGAAGTGGTAATTAACTATCGGCAATTAGGAATATCTACGAACAGGAAATTGCTACCCCATAATTGGCGAGTCAACGAAAGGGATCAGTTCGGCAAGAAAACACGAAGCGAATGGAGATGTGTAAAAGAAAGGCGAGTACAAAGAAGCTACACAGAAGGTCAAAAAATAACAAAGAAAAGGAAATCAAGAACTAAACAGCATCGAGTAGCTGTAGTAGATCAAGAAGAATCCGATTCCGAAGCATTATCGATATTCGAAACGCAAATACAAGTACAACCAACTCAAAGGGAAGACAATCAACGGTCCAACGTTGAAAGTCAAGAAGAAACAGGAAAAGGCAAATAATTACTCACTAGTAGAGGACGAAATGTATACAATCGAAAGAAACGCTCAATAGAACCTACGACAACGGTGTCGAAAATTGGGAAAAATTCCTCAAGAAAAAAATTCAGAAAGCCAAAAGAAGGGTCAAACAAAGGACAGACCCAAAGAAAAGTCTAGCGCAAAAAGAAAAGCGCAACAACAGACGGAAAAGACTCAGTGCCCGAAAACGTGATAGCCATTAGTGGAGAAGAAAACAATTATTCGTAACCGTAGGCGAACTTACAGAAGAAGAAGAACAACCATTCGAAACCACAGTGGAACCTCAGAAAAAGAAGATATCTTATTCGGATTGTCGAATTGAGAAAGCCAAACCGAGCAATTTATACCACAGCAACAAAACCTACCAACAAGGAAGGTCTGAGTAATTGGAAGGAACGAATCAAACGTCGGAAGAATGTATAGAAGCAAGACAGCAAGGCAAACGATAAAAGAGAACAAAACACTGTATATACGTATTATAGAAGCACCGAAAAAAATTTCAATAATGGAAATCGGTCGAGAAAGATGGCTATCCGCTGTACAAGTAGCGATCAGTTTGTCGGAACCCGCGACAACAGTTGTCGAACAGGGAATAACCGGAACCGGAACCAGCAACCGGAACCGTCCATTTAAACCTGATCCGGAACCGGAACCGGAACTTGGTCTTCGAAATTTATATATAGTAAAACAGATGATGGAAGAAAATGAAGGTATGGTGGATTTAAAATGCATTAAAATTAACTTTTACATTAAAATTAATGTATTGCGATGGTATGATTGCCTTTCTGAAACATTAAAGAGACTGAGGAAGCTAATAATGTTTATTTATTGATCAAATATGTCGGTTTTTAGACATTCAGAGCAAAAAATGTCTTCCACTATACACCATTACATATACTGCGTCAAATCGAATGTGCTTACAAAGCTTGGAGCGTAGAATACACACTTTCGCTCTGTCTCCAGTCACCTCCCTTTACTACACATACGTTTGTTGCATGTTCTTCTGTAGGAAACTTAAAATTATTGGTTTATATGATTCTAAGACAAAATAATAGATAGAAGGTAATTTTCTGATCAGTGGTCAGAGACACTGTTTAGGCTAGCGTTGGACAAACAGTGCCCGTCAGTTAGATCATAATGATGACAACTTTCTAATCAGAATGCTATAAATTATAAATGAGACACAGTGTGATGCTGCTCGCACAGTTTCAATAAATATAGTTCATTGTCAAGAAAGCAGTTTCTAGCTGCGTTGCAGATAACGTTAGTTTACTTCAATTGATTTACCAAGTTTACAAGCGCACTGGCGTGTGCTTGACGCAATTTATGTTAGTCAAGCATACCCTAAGTACTTCTGCGTAAGCCATACTCTGTTACCGAGTTGGACCGGTTTAATTCAAACGTATTCCACAGACTTCTGGATGTGTAAAATAGCTGCTACAAGCATCGACCCGGCTTTGATTTAACAAACTCCTGCAGGTTATTATGAAAAATTCCTGCTCAAATTATGTGCCCTACTTACGTTTCACACGGCAAATGGGTTAGTCAATCTTTTCTTTTGCTTGGTTGTATTGGAGCTTGATCATTGTATAAGATATATTACATATGTTTGGATTACAGGATGAAGCAAAAACATGGAAAATTTCAAACAAAATTTTTAAACCGGAATTCCGGTTCCGGTATGGTTTTTGCCCTTTGCCGGAACCGGAACCGGAACACGATTTTTGCCGGAACCGGAACCGGAATTCCGGTTACTCCCTGTTGTCGAACTATCAAAACGGTGGGAATCAAGCGAGGTGCTGACACATATTGCACATGGCTTATCAATTCCGAAAGTGGGCAGTGCAAATGGCGGAACCAAAGAAAGAATCAACAATCGGTGAATCAAAGTACCAATAATTCATCATTATAGCTAAGGTTTTGGTTACCACTACTGATAGTTGTCGGAGCTGGTACGAACTATCAAACAGTGGGAATCAATTTGTCGAATTATCAAAACGGTGGGAATCAAGCGAGGTGCTGACATATATTGCACATGGCTTATCAATTCCGAAAGTGGGCAGTGCAAATGGCGCAACCAAAGAAAGAATCAACAATCGGTGAATCAAAGTACCAATAATTCATCATTATAACTAAGGTTTTGGTTACCACTACTGATAGTTGTCGGGTCTGGTACTTATTTACACCTTTTTTCACTCAAAATTTTCAATTTTTATTCATAACTCAAGGGCTGACCTATACTGCCATCATGGTACCTCCCTGACGTTCCTGGTATGGCGAGTATTTGTGTATAACCAAATATACAACTTGGTTTTTAAACTTATAGCTAGCATGTATCTATTTGCACTTATATAAAATATATTAAAATTCATATATATCTTAATATTCTTTTATATATATATCTCTATATTTCAAAACTCAGATATTAAACTTAATATATTTTATCTTCAGCCACACTTTTTCACTAACACCCAAATTAAACCAAATTCAGCTTTTTCCTCAATTCTCTACTTTTTCAACCTAGATTCAGTTTCCCCATCTCTTGCCAAAAACTAAAGCAACATACTTCAAAATTTTTTATCTTTTACATAACCCTATATATTCACGTATTTATCCCTCTCCTTCCCCTCTTTCTGTTTTTTATAAATTTTACATTTCATTAAATTTTCCGATTCTCTCTTCCGAAAGAGCCTGTTAGTATTGCAGGGTTTGGTGGCACATCAGATTTACTGTGTATTTTATTAACCGTGTTCGAGTTAGCAGGTCTAGACAGCCCAAATGATAAATTTTGAATTCTACGAAAAAATTTTCGTCCGATGGATCCACAGCGACTGTTTGAAAAGCGTTTTGTAATCGCGTTTGTTTTAGCTACAGCTGATGGTGATGTCTTTTGAGTTGCAAGATTGTCAGTAAGTAGAAATTAACTGAGCTTGGTAAAATTGATATTTTCTGTTATAAGTTTCGTAACAGTACGATAAGGTTGAAATTTATCTGTTGTTGCGGAAACGGTATTAAACAAATACCAATTTTGAAAGTTTAATTTACTGTCGCGGCTATCCTGGTGTGCGCAACCCACTAGGTACGCACTGCACCAATTTTATCTGGTGTCTGGAATCCAGCGATTGGATTTCGTTAAACGCATCACATGTCACGATGCAGTTTCGAGGACAAGTGGTCACACCTATTTCAAAACTGAAAGAAATGACGTAACCAACGTTAATTCACGCAATAACAATCTTGCAACTGCAGTGTAACAAAAATAGCACCAGTCTGAGTTACAATACTGTTTCTGAGCTATCAACGCGGCCATGTGATTGTCTTTCATGACAGTATACCGTGGGCGAGGTCCGCATTACTATTGTCACCTTCTGCATATAATTATATCTTGATATCGCCACTATCACCGCCACAACATTAGTATCATGGTCATATATATCATTGCGATATTCCCTATCGAAGTAGGCCTTGCAATAGCCATTACTAGAATTTTATTGTCCTGTGCTAAACAAATTACACGAGGAAGGATATCGACGGAAAATGCGACATAAATAGTCACCCTGACGAGTTGGTAAATTTCTTCAATCTTAAAGTAAGCCAAAGTCTTTCAGAATAAATACACCTCTACAATATAAATAAACCTAACACTTTAGATAAATTTACTGAAAACCTGCCATGTTAAAATCTTTAGTTATGCTAACTATATATGCATCCACAGTGGCGCACGCGCAGATTAGTTCCTAACTTTGAGGGAAGCCTAAAGTTTGGCGGATTGGACATGTTTTTAATGGGAAAAGGTTGAATGACGTTATATTGGAATTAATTTTCCTTACTTGTAATTGAATTACTTAGAATATGTGTCTTGGTGAAAGAGATAATGTAAAATACAGTAACGACTAATAATATATAAATTGTGCATTAAAGAAGAACATGATATTATGAGAAGAATAGAAAATAAAAATTTATGTTATATATGCTGGCATTTGATCCGACCACATCTATGCCGAGGTGTTTGGATCCCAGGTTGCCATTTTCGGGGATGCATCGCCTCATTCCTCAAAATCTGTATCTGTGATCGCCCAATGCAACTGAATCGTACTTTGTTTCTATGTTTCTATATGAAGTCACATAAATATTGTAGTTATATAAGAAATTTATACAAGGAATTTAATTTTTATGCTACTTTGTACATTTTAGGTTATGGCGTTTTAAATTTGACTCACAAAGCGTCACGTGCTTTAATATTCACTATCACAGAAATAATCTGCTCTTTTATTCACTTCAGCTTTATAACTAAACGTCTGCGTTTTAAGAAATAACAGCTGTTTGTAAAGTCGTAAGATACACGTATCGGTGATGCAACGTCGAATCTCGTCAGTGATCGTCGCTTTTTGGTTTTTTCTAAATATTTCATTTTCAACGAAATATTTTTATTAGAAAGTTATTGCATTGGTTTTAGGTGTGAAGTCTTAACGATACCACAATGATTAATGGGAGAAATATCATCGACTTTATAGACATAAATAACTAACAAACACAAGATAGTTAAAAAATGTTGCCTGGAATGATTTTTTGCAAAATTGCGCCTCGATATCATATGATGTTACAAAAACAAAAGACACGGAAGCACAAAATATGTATGGTGTCTATTATCTTTGTTAGAAAGTGACTTTCGAATTAATTCCATGTGATATTTACGCTACAAACAGCAGACCTCGGAAATAGCCTCAATAAAATATTAAAAATAAGTATATTACGCATCTTTCACAGTGAAATGCGTGTACTTACTCGACATCGTCAGCATATACACACGTGTGTATAAGACATTACATTCGACAGTATGTAACAACCTTCGTCAGTTCTTACGCACAGCGTGTGCTTAAATATCGTATGCAACTTAAATATCAAGGCCAGTTGATATCATATACAGCTCCAAGGAATCTATGTAAGCTGTTCAGTTGGATCAAGACATTATTGTATTATGTAGTGCTGGCTGTTTTTGTTTTGTGTAGGATTGCCTTTTTTAATTTTAAATTAAGATAGTTAATTTTTAGGTTGGAAACCCTAGGTCGTTCAAATATTATTAATTCACCCACTGCTGCTGCGTCAATTTAAGATGTTTGACGCACATGTAAAATTTAGTAAAGTGTTCGAATCCACATTACAATGAAATGGCTATAATTTTGTACACTGGGTGCTTTTGCATCTGTGAACACGAAATGAGATCAGCTTCCATCCCATTTTACAGGATATAATGCCTTACGTTTAATGCGTCTTAGGCAGACAGTAGGTTGAGTCAAGTGGGGCATTGTTGAAGTTTTTCACACTACAATCCAGTTTCATTACTGAAGTTAGACATATATGTTTTCTCGTTTCGTCAGAATAACATCAGTTTTTTATAGTTGACTTTCCCCAAGAAAATACCAAACAATAATTCAGCTAAAATAAGTTTTACGCCTGTAATTAACGAAGTCCAAGAACAAAATCCCGCATATTGTATTATTCTGTAAGCAAGGGTATGCGAATCATCGCAGATTGTGATATGTTTTATATTACATAGGATATACCATAAGATGTAGAAAGCAGAAATCAAAATTTCGATCTTTTAATAATACGTAGCAAAATGGAAGAATTGATTATTGCTTGTAATATTGACTATATAGTGAAAGCCGTGCATACAAATGTCTGAATGCACAGTTAGCTATATAACAAGTTAGTATACGCACGGTAACTCGTTCATACTCATGCTATCGCACTCGTTTGAACTCGTCCCAAACCGTGTGTACAAATCTTTGAACGCACTGCTGCCTATGCTACAACTACTACTTGTAATATTTACGCTATACACAGTGTGATTTATGAAAGTTTGTTGCACCTCATGTAAATTAGCAACCGATAGAGGTATTTGACAATTTATTTCTATGAGGTGAGTTTAAAGCTTTAAAGCTTCGCTGCTCCAACTGAAAAATTATGCACATATATCCGCCTGTTCTGGGGTACGAGTCAAACAACACAATGTTTGAGGCTAAAATCGACCTGCTTTGACTGTATCCGTTTGTAAAGACCTGGTAAGGGGGCCGCTTTAGCTGATAGTTTTACAATAGAACTAACTTTGGATTACTAGCCTGTGGGAGCATTATTGCTGTAAAACGACTCACCCAGCGAAATTTAAATTTAGAACCAAATATAAAAAAATTTCACTATTACATAAAATACTGTGTTAAAAACTGATCCGATTTGAATCATTTTCTTCGCTACGTTAGCTGCATAATGCAGAGCTATTTCATCAGTGCTGTCCGTCCGTCCATTTCAATCACGGCGTTTCGTAGAACTGTATTAAACTAATTTATCTAAGAATTAAATTCATGCAACCAACATATCGGTCTCAGTGCACCATCAAGTAATACTACTGGCACCAGAACCACTTCCAAAGTGTAAACGACAAGTTTTATCTATCAGCCAATCTTTTACTACAATATATAGATGAAGTCCCGACTTGAACCCTTAGTATGCATATCGAACCGTTACCATTTATAGATGCGAACGCATATTTCGCTACATGGGCACAGCACAGCGAATTCGCTTTTTTGGCGCTGTATACATAGTTTGTGTTTCGTGTACATATATAGTGTGATGTCATTTTCAGTTCTTTCACTTTTCTGAAAAAATTAGCAATTTTCAAGGAGCGAAGCTGCGAAATTTTTCATTTTTTTGGTATAAATTACAGATAAAAGATTTGGTCAGCAAAAAGTCTGATAATGATTGGTATACATGACATTCATCTACCCTACCTATATCTATGGGTCAATATGCGATAATTTTCTTAGCATCATGATGGTCCATGCTTTCGCCAAGTCACTACTGAATAATGACACACTTGGGCAAAAAACAATACCATAAATAAACTTATTCTACTAACGTTTACGACATCGTGTAAGAATTTAAACTAAACCAGTTCTTAAATTCTAAATTTGTACATATAACTTGAATCGCTTCCTGAACTATTTCGAAGAAAACTTACTATAACCGTTTTAATATTCTATTAGTTCGCATACTCATACATATATATAAGTTTTGTACAAACAATAACAAATACACATAATTAAATATAATATTTACAATAAAATATGTGAATTATATTTATGTTTAATAGGAGGTTTTGCAAGAAAAAATGGAATAAAAAACATATCAGCCATCATCATCAATGTGGTCCTTCTTAATAAATATTTAGCATCAAAAACAACTCAATGCTTCTAAAGTGCAGTTATATAATAGTTGCATTGCTAAAGCTGTTAGCAAACACTGAAACGCAACATAATACAATATTCGTCACACACTCTGCGTATAGGCACATGCGCTTAGCCTTGATAATAGGGTTGGTTGGTTGCTGCTACATTATATTGTTAAGTGCACAAAATATATTATGTAATAAAAATAGACTGACTGATCCATATAAGCACAACGAGAAACAGGTACACAGTTTATTTTATACACAATATATACGATATATTTGCACAAATTATTGTTACTCCTGTATTTATCACAATTTACCGAACAATATTTTAGTCTGTCTTTAAAAAAACCTCTACACTAAAACTGTACATTTAAAGATATAACATAAATAGTTTCTTCGCCGAAAACGTTCTTACAGTTATTATTGCAGTACGCGGTAGTGGAATTTTTAACCTCTTGAACAGTTTTGTCTTAGATTTGATTTCAAATCTTTACGACTCTTATTAATAATTATTAAAATAATTTAAAACCTATTTATTATAGTCCCCAAAATGGTTATTTAATTAGCTAATGTAAAGTCAGAAAATATATGTTTGTAATTTCGATGGCGATTTTTGTATTAATAGCCTTTGTTTGTTTGATAATTGAATTATGGCTACAACATTCCAACTGGACAGCAGCTTTTCAGTTTTTCTAGTTTTTAAGTAAAAGTCATTGTTCAATCCGCAAACAGTATACATATGTTCATATAAATTAATAAATCTCTGACACATAATCGTTTATTACACGATCCGCGATAGTGCCAGTTGTTGATGAGTTGATCAGATGACTTAACTGTACCAATTAGCTTAAGCGCTGCTACAATATGTATCAATACCTTTGCTGCACCTTAGTTTAGAGTGGTGTTTACAAAATGTGAAGTTTGACCAGTCGACTTTGTAGATGGAGACAGCGAAATTTTTTGGAATCGGGCATCGATCTCAAAATATATGTTGACAAAACTATTAGCTTATTTTTAATTTTCACGCAAACTTTAATACCATCCACCTACCATGATAATGCAGAATCGCTCACCATGAAGCAACATCAAAAATATTATATCCAATATCGTTCATCAGCCATATTGATATCGGCGAGCAGTACTACAGCCCCTCATTTTAGTCCAGGAAGGTAAACATAAGTTCAACATTCCCAGGGTCTAATTGCTGGAGGAAAATGGGTGGGGACCGTGCCCCCTACCCCAGATTAAAGCTGTAAAGAATTATTGAGAATATCTCGTTATCCCGAAATACAACAACGAAGAAATGTATTGTCCGATAAATGTTGCAACTGTGTAACTGTTTTAACCAAGTCACCAAATGGAGTTGATCACTGGCTTTAATACTCACCTACCTACCCTGTATGCGTCATGCCAACTCGACGCTACAAACTTGAAACATCACAACCTGGGCCAAGAAAGCTATTATAATTCTTTGCTATATTTCCAAAACCGGACGCGTAAAGCCAACTTTTTATAAAACAAAACCAACGGTGAAACTGAGCTTTATATACACTATTAATACCGTTGTTAGAAATCACAGATGACTGAAAATTATGAGATATTATGTGATGAATAAGCTTATAATAAATGTCAACGTAGTACTGAATGATTTCAAAAGATTAATAAAAGAAAAATTGTTAAAGAACTAGAACTTGCATGACAGGTTGGTAGACGTCCCACTGGTTGCACCTACATTAGTTTTCAGGATCTTGGATTATCTTGATTATAAAATCGCTTTGGTGACAATGTCGCTGTGTCACATATTAGTTGGACCGCTGGTTTACAGCGTCGCTACTTAGTGACCCAAGTCGAACTACGATAACAATGATTTAAACTATTCATACCTTGTATTTCTAGCTAATTTGGAGATATTTAATATAAAAGGTTTCACTAGCGAGTGTAAACTTTATTATACTAATGACTGATAAAAAGCTATCACCAAAGCAAAACAGCAGTATATTTGTAATATAGCTTTTATGATGGAGCAACATAGGGCAATTAGACGTGAAGTTGGATATCACTCGAACTGACCCATAGTTCGCAATAATAATTGCAGCATTAGACTACACAATTTCCTTCTATTTCGTTATACCGTATTTTATGAGTTTATTATAAATGTATTCGAATATTAAAATATAGTTTACATGATTACTTTTTGCATACCCAATCCTGCAAAAATCCTGATTAAACGCACGGTCTAGGCAACTGCAATATGAGTCAAGAAATATTTTTATATAATCTGTATGCAGCAATCTTTTCAAAATTTCAAAATCATGGTGCGGTAAATGACTTGACCACGTAGCTTGAACCACACACCGCACCGATATGCCAAGGCATACGATATAACACACTCTTTCTTCTGACTGGTTATAAAGTGTAAATTATTCGTTAAGTAATATTTTTATTCCGCATATCACAGCCAGACTGGGTAACTTGGTGCCGATTTGTAGCATCATAAACCGCCAAATTTTTCATAAATTCTAATACTTATTCGTCTAAGATAAACGAAAGATACTGTTTTGACTGGAAAACTCGTACGATATCGTTGACGATATCTCAGATACTTAGTATATCGGAAAATAGTGAGAAAGTGAGACAAAGAGAGTGAGAAAGCTACAAAAAACTAAACCAACATGTTCTATAGGAGATACTAAAAAATAATTTACACTTTCAAAAAAATGGAGCATATTCTCAAAGCCCGCACAATGCAAGTCCATAAATGTTCCCCGAGTATCTGAATATGAAAAAACGTGTCTTAACAGCAACAGCACCAACTACAGGGTCATGAACCTATATTATAAATGTTATTACGAATATAATCGTAAATTGACCAGGTTAAACGAGTGTTGCTATTTAAAAGTTAAGGGATAACGTCAAATGTGTACTACAATTATTGATATTTGAGCATACATCAAAATGCAAGCAACATGCGCCATTGTGATATTTTTCGATCAAGACAGGATGCTTCGTTGCACCGTTACATCAAATCCATTAACAGGCCTACCATTGAAAACATATCAAAAAATATTTAACCCTTTAACGCCACTGACATCAAATGTGACCAACGCAGAATGTGAACTGTTCTGTTAACTGAGTTCGTCGTATAATGTAAATTTATACGTGGTTATTATTTGCTTTCTTTGCGAGCTTTGTTAAGGAGCCGACTAACACCTCATAGAAGGCTGAGTGTCTGGGTATGTTCTTTGTAACAGGACAATCGTGGTTCGTTTGCGGCAAAGAGCAGCCTTTCTAGAACATTGATCGGTATATAATTTCGTGACTTATAAGCTAACGCAATCAACACATCACGAAGTAAATTCGTTCTAAAATTTCAGCTATCGAACTGTGATTTTAGTAGGTAAGCAAATATAAGCTTCTGCAAGGGAATATCTGGCAATTACGTTTAAATCATCCCACTAACCATTCCATTTTGCAACAACTGACGCGAGATCGCGATCGTATATCACGCAAAAATATAAAATATTTTGTTCAATCTTTTGCTAATTAAAAGTCTGTGAAATCGAAATCATAGCAGGAATGTTATCTTTTGCTTGACCAGTTTGAGCAGTTTCAATTTGCAAAAAACCGCTTTTTGAAGCCTATATATTTTTATTTGGACTCAATTTTAATTCGATCGAATTTGACTTAACAATAACATCACAAGCATATCAATGCTATAATAGTTCACTTATTTATTCGCGAACCTTAAACCCACTTCATTCGAATTCAACAAATTATCATTTGCAAAATTCCATGGTTTTCCTACAAACACAAAATCACCTGATTTTAATGATAGAAAAATTAGCTCTAAAACAGTTTTGCACCAAATTTCTAGCGTAAAGCGCACCGTAACAGGTTAGATACGAAATAACAAAATGAGTGTTTATTAGTTATTAGTTCAGTGCTACGTTCAAGAATTAAATAGGCGAGTTTTTATGAGATAACACGCATCATGAAGATAATTGCTAAATATTTAAAGCTGTGCATTGCTTGTTATTGAGCGACCTAATACTAAACTGAAAGATTAAACGCAGTGTTTAGATCCTTCGCAGGGATCGTTGGTTTCCTCAACTTATGAAATAACTGCCATATGTTTCATATTAAAGTATTTGTGCATTATGCTTTGTGTGTATTGCGTTAACCCTTTAACTATTAGCGTTGTTGGACAACAACAAATTGCGTTTGAATGTGTAGTAGTAATCAGTACTAAGGAAATTGCAATATGATTTTTTTAAATAATGTTACAAATGTCGTATTAGTTAATTATATTTATGCACAGTTTATTTGGAGTAACATTTTCAATTTGAAACTCGTTATTTATTTATATAAGCTCTATCTGTAACTGCTTGCAGCCCTACATTTACCTTTAACCTATAAAGTTACCATTTACCTCTATCACAACAAGGTGAATCAGCGTGATGGTAGCTTTTTGATTGATCTTGGTCATTAGTACTAAATATCATTATGTGTCTATATATTACGATCTCAAATATTTGTTGAAATAAAAATAACCAAATTAAAAAAGGTTCTTAACGGTAGTTTAGCTGAACACCGATTCCTGGATTGATAGTACAAGACGCTTAACCATTAGGCCATGCTTTCAATAAGGTCTCCCGTATTATATTGTGGCAGCATTGATGGCACTAACGTTGGCATAACAAACGCAAAGATAGCTTCCTACGCTAATTTCGCAAATACAGCAAGTTCAACTGTTACATTTCTAAAAATACAATTTGGATCATAGTTTGTATTCCAGTGTATATTTCAGTGTTAACGCAACTGTTTGGATTTATATTTATAAATGAAACTTAAGTCCCATGCAGTCGTACAGCTGGCTCGTGAGAGATTCAACGATATACGAATAAATCGGTGATAACGCCGACAGGATTATCCAGAAGTTGAAGCGACAATATTACGATGAGTTCGCCGCTTGCTTCTACAATCAACCATGTCAATGGCGTTTGGTGGCTGCATGGAAGAGTTCAGATACAACCGATGTAAAATTATTGATGCATGTGCTATGCTAAACATTGAATTTAATGAAAAACTGCACAGTGTTGTTATTGATAAACTGTATTAAGTTTTCGATAAAACATTTCATCCCTGCCAAAGGAATAATCAGACGGCTTAGGGGCTACCGTTATGTTTTCTTTCATTTTTTATTGATAAAATACAATTTCACAATTTCACGATTATAAATAGCAAACAATACAGGGTGTATACATGACAATTTATACAATGTATAATCAAATGATTGTCCTTTCTTCATTTCTTTGACAGTATGATCAACCAATTTAAATCATTACCCGTCGTTGTTTTTGCAGATGCATTAAATTTTCTTCTTCTTTTGAGCGACGGTCAATGTAATCGTCCGTTACTTGACACTGTCGACGAAACTCATTTACTTTTGCTTCTCAATATGTAATTTCTGCATCAAGATATATTTGCGTATATATAGATATATTATTGATACGCTTCGCGAATGTTGATTCCAATGTATTGCTGGCGAAGAACTTTATCCAGATCGTACGTTGCGAGATGTTTGCTAAATCTCGCTCCCATATAATGGTTGGTGAAAATATATATGCGATAAATTCCAACCGATCGTACCAGTATAAGTCCGTGTTGGTAAGATATCGATAACTTATTAAATAAATGGTCAACACATCAAATAAATAAACCATTTGTGAAGCCCCATTTAAGACCTCTCGCTGGTTTCATTCAAAGGTTAGAATGTAAATTTGAAGATGTTTTATTAATCCATCGAATATCGTAACCGTTTGATGGGTTCCACTTTTCACGTGAACCGTTTGTCCAGTCTTCGAAACACAGAGATTTCTTACAATTTTCAGTAGCGGTACACTTTAGACTTAAGAACAACATAACCGTGTCACCAACAATTGTTATAAGTAATACAGCATATAATGTAACAAAACGTTTTTATCCATGCTTGATACACATGTATCTTTACACCTTTTAAGTCATTTTATTCCAAAACACTTCTCTGTTTGAGTTAATATGTAGTTCAGACGTAAACTCTCCCATTGCAAATATTACAATTGCTTGTTTGAATTCCTCTACAAAATCCATTGATAGTATTAGCTGTCCATCTGGTGGGTTTGAAATATAGTTACGGTCACTGCTGTGATCTTTACTTAAATCTATACAAAATATTTGATATCCTGCACCATATCTAAACGCAACTTCAGTCAAACCTAAGTTTTCAGTTCTACCATTTAACGCATATAATGTATTATAAAACAGTCTCATATCATTCCCAGATTTGCACGGTAGAGAGATATTGCATGGGTACCTATCATCTTTCATAAATACTGTAAAGCTATTCATATCAGATAAGGTTAGTTTAAACAAATTTGACTTTGCTGCACCTGTATACGATTCCTGCGTTATTCCCCAAATGTATATCCTTCGAGGTAACACACCATCAAAAATTGTCCTATCTACGTTTTGTAGACCTTTATTTAGAGATAGTGTATTTATTTTATATCTTATTGCAGGAAGCATAACTTCTTCAATTCTATCTTAATTTCGAGAGCTTATTTTGTTAACCGTGCTTTAGGTATATAGAGCTTAAAATCTTTAAATCGAATTTGAAATTTATTAGCTGGTTCATGGAATAGTATTAGAGATGGTGTGCTACGTGCAAATTTAAATTCTAACCTAGTTTTTGGTGGTAAGTATTTGGGAGTTAAATGTGCATCGATAATTAGTGGAAAACACATTTCACATTTTTGTGATCCCATTTCTAGTACATTTCGATAAACGAAACATACATTATCTTTAAGGTCGTCAAACATATATGTTTGATCGGGTTTATAGAGACATCCCGCTAAATATTGTTTTCTTTGTTCCTCACTCATATGCACCATGTATAATATATGTGTCATCCAGGGGTAATGTTTTTGGTTAAAAGTTATGGGTTCCAAATATATTTTCATCTCAACGGATGAAAACAGCGCATACCCAAACATATTGCATGGTGCAATTTTAAGAGCTACATCTTTAACCTCTTTATCATCACCCTTCATTATTTGAAATTCAATATAACAAATATTTCAGATAAATCAATTAAATCAAAAGCGCTTTCACCAATTTTAAAACGAAATGAATCATCATTATCGCTACTCGGTAACGTTGTTTTACAAGCGACTTCAACCAAATGTGTTGACATGATTGATTCTTGAGCAAGGTTCTTATCACCCCGCCAATTAAGTTTTTCGACGCCGCATATGTTTGACATTTTTCTTTTTCTTTGCTGGTTTACGATGGTTTTTAAGACTTTTCTTTTTGACAATTGGAATAGCTTTTACAAGCTTTCTCGAATGAAAACATAGAGGTAACATTTTTGAAAATGATATTTGTTAAATGTATTCATCGTTTTTAAGAACTAAACCATAACCTTGATATCATCTTTGCATTTGGAAAGAATTCAACACTTTGAAATTCTGAATCAAGCACTTCAAATCGAAATACCTTTAACATACAGCTGTTTAATTCTAGGTTCACTGTATTTTTCACACTAGATGAAATAACGTGTAGTAGTGATTTATATCTTCCATTTACTAATCGTTCTTTAACAAAGGAACTCATTATAAACGTGGGGTTATTACACATGATCTCAACACATTTGTTACCAACATGTTTACCGTTTTAGCGTTGAATCCAAATAATTGTAGTATTTCCGGAAATATCTTAATTTCTACTTTACCTAAGATATATACAATGACAAGATCACAGATGGGTCAACTGTAAACTCAATGTCTTGACTAAATGTGTTTAAGTAAGATAACAAACTGTTGATATTAAAGTAGCCTTTATCAATAGTAAACCGTTTCCAAGATTAATTTGTGAAATATTCAACAATACCACCCTCAATATTTTTGCATTTGGTGGGAAGTTGAACATCCAGTACTTTAACTTTTGTAGTGCAAAATGCTGTCGGAAACTCAACAGCCGGTTCGCTCAGAACGCAAACAACTACAACTTCCATGATTGTTGATTACATTTTATTAAAGTCTTTTAAGGATATTATATACAGTATTTCAAGACAAATAGAAATCATTTATACACTTACAACCAGCTATAACTACATTCCCACTCCCATAAATCAAACCTACACCCTTCTCAATCTTAAGTTTCATACTACTATGCAGCTCAGTTTCATACATTACAGTGTATTTGGATCTCAGACTTTCATATACGAAAGGTAAATTTAAGTTAAATCCAAATTTCAACATTCCAACGACATTTTTAAGTTGTACGTCAAATTTTCGAATGCCATGAATATCCCAAATCATTTTTAATTTTTCGTAAACTATATATAAAATTAATTTTGCTGCATCTTCTGACTTCACCCCCACAAGTACTAGCTTTTCATTGGAAAACAGTAAAAGCTTTCCCCTCGGTTTGAATTTCCATATTCTACCATTAAATGGTAAAATATCAAAGTCAGAATTGTCAAGTACACAAGATAAATATAACAAATCAACGCTGCACCCAATGTCTGCTGTTATTGTCATATTTGTTATCATTTGTTTTCGTCTCGAATCTCCGTCCATAACCCACACAACTTGTTTAGTCCCTTCCGTTCACTCATGTCTCGACTTTTTACATCGAACACGCTTTTTCCGATTCCCCAGTAGAAGTCCCATTCCGACGCTTCCGCTATTATAGCATTTTCGGTTCCCGTTACTGCAGATCGTACGTGAGATAGTTGATGAAATTTTGCTTTCATCCCCACTTTCATCACGTTTACAGCGCGGTCGTTTGCTATCCATTCCGCAATATCGAAATTTGCGGCCTGTTGTCCAAGTCGCTTATGTATTGATGGTTTATAAGAGTTCATAATATGATGATATGTGATTTCATCATTGAAGTAACGAGCCTTTTCGCTTTGATACCACTGTTCAACGCAGTTGTAGCTTCCTCTATTAATAGTTATTTTAGCAATATTAAAATTACTAAATAAACTGCATCCAGATCGGAACAAAACAAGTGGTGTCCCAGCAGTGCTAACGCACTACTTGGTATGATCCATTTTTGGTAATGATAATATCCATGTTTGTGAACCTTTATATATATTAGTAAATACTCCACATGAATATGATTGATTGGTTTACCCCCACAAAGTTCTCCATTTAGATTTCTGCTCAGCTACTTTACCTTTTCAACCTCTTCCAAAAGCTGACAAACAAACTCCTCTAAGAAGTGTTTCAAATTTATCAAAGTCAATAAGTCTTGGAGGTGAACAGTTGACATCTGAGACAGCAATACGAAAGTTGGACCAAGAGCAACAACATGCA